>JAKRRZ010000557.1:0-18920 GCA_022627015.2 Podosphaera aphanis | reverse complement strand
ATAGGTAATGATGAGTCTGATAATGAGTCTTCGGATCAGTTTGATGATAAGTCTGATGATGTCACTGAATTAGATGAGGCAGGGAGTTCTTCAAGAAACCCTTCTTTAGCTGACACTGATGAAGATAAATCACCCATATCAAAGCTGCCTAAGATTGCAGGTCGTGGGGGTTGCGGAGTTCGCGGAAGTCGCAGCGGCGCAATACAGAGAGGGGCTCAATCCACGTCCATTAAAATAAATGGTAATACGATAATGAGAAGAAAAGTTGCGCTGTACTAATGTTATAATTAAATATAATTTAAGTTGCGATTGAAAACTGAGTGCGCATCTGATATTTGTTTACTTAATAACGTTGGTAAGTTTATTTATCACGTGTGCTCTTTTATGTAAACAAATAAGTAGTTTTTGTTCAATGTAAATATTGACTGAATGAAAAAGTCATGATCTTGCGCAAAAAAAGGTTTGTTTACATTGGTTTGAGGTTTGTTTACTTTGATTTAATGTATATATACATTAGATTAATGTTTTTTTCCCCGAGGGTCTGTGGTGCTACCAGTTAGAGACTAGGACCCTCGCTTACGGCCTATCTCGCCAGAGCCTGCTTCGTCCCCGTTACAAGATAATTTTAGTTCAAAATTCAAGCCGCCCCTTGGCATCTTTCCGATAATTCTAGTATTCTTGTAAGATCGGTTTCAATAGGCTCGGGCGTTTGACATTAAGTAATCTAACTACACTCCTGCAGGTGTCTTGAATGTAAAAGTCCGTGACTAGCATTCGATCTCCGACAATCAACGTATTGTCTACACAAAATAGAAGGACATTCCATTTTCCAAGAAAAATATTTAGGTTTGAGTCCCGCCCAAATGCCTGTTATAAGTTATAAAGAGATCTGAGGAAGGAGTGATAACGTCGTTGGATTAGAGGGGCAATCATCAACTACATCTACCGGATTTGCAACGCAGGCAGTGTGTGCAGCTCCAATTGAATAGGCAAAGGGAATGGAATGAAATTTCGATGCTTATGGACCCAGCTCTGGTACGGCCCAAGGGGATCTGATCCAGTAGAATCCGAGCATTCAAAATCAGACCCAACAGCGACCACTGATGAAGATATGATACCAGCATTCGTGACTGCGAGTCCCGCCTCGGGAGTGCCACTCGCGACATTTCCCGATCTCACCACGGACATGGAATCCGAGCCGGAACACCGACTTCGCCCTCTGATGACCAGTGCCGCCCCTGATCGCTGATGCAACGGGCCACCTGTGCGTGCGAGCCAGTGCATCGCATCCGCGTCAGATCCACAGGGACACCGCGAGATCATGGTGTCCGCGTCGGGATCCATGAGTTGGTCTGTTCAGCCCCGAGAGCGCATCCACGACGTCGCGCTCTTTCATGGCCGGACGCGAAGGATAGCATCGACAGCTTGAGTCTGATGCCGGAGGAACACGACAAGCGGGCTCATCAGAGACATCCTGTGCACAAAGTCATGAGGGCGCCGCTACGGCAAAACGCGCGACAATGGTCGACGGATGCTTGGGGGTGGGTTCGTGAAGGTGCACTGGGATGAGCATGGGTGGATCTTATTGTTGTGATTGATCTGTGCGGAGACTTGTCAGTCAATCGGCCGCATGATCGACGGGTTCAGCAACTTGACAAATTTCATCCAACTTATGTGTTCAATTTAATTGCCTAGTCAGTGGCTACATTAAATGTCAGAAAGATTTCAAATTTATTCAGACACTCGCTTGATCTATTGATACACATTTCTGTATTCATTCACTGATGTATTCCTGTATTCATCACCTCGTTAATTGTTGTCCCTACCCATTCATTACCTCTGTTACTCCTTGGTGAGAACGAAGCTTGTTCTACAACCAAGTAAAGTGTGTGTGAATTATTGAGGTGTTTCCTCAAAATTAAGTCTTATCGCCATGGATGTCTTGATCGACTCAGACATTATTATTAAGGTGAGATTCGTATTCATACGAAAATCTAAACTTTTAATTGACGTATTTTCTGCTACTTAGCAATTTTTTCCCATCCAAAAATCAAGTTTACAGGTCTACTCATATCTTTCCGACATGATTTTATTCGTATGACTGGCCTTTTATGATGTGAAGCTGATGATGCTATTAGTACTAACGAGTTAAAAATAAACTGTATTCATGCTTTGTACTGTTCCCGGAGATTGACACTGACTATTTGGTCGTGCTGTATCATGATTCGGCCGAACTGAACTCGGTGTCATATTCACATAGTCTGAGAAATCAAATGTAGCTGGGGGGGTGCGAGGATCGTTATATCTAGGGTAAAATTCACTACCATTTTGTGCTGTGAGCATCATTGAGGACGGAAGTGAAATATTTTGAGGAGGCGGAGTAGATGGAGGCATTATCATACGCTTTGAGCCAACTGGAGACGGAGGGAAGGCCAGTTGCGACAACAGTTTAGGGCCTTCCACCTCGATCCTATCTTTGGGGTCCTGAATTGAATGTGCGCAATGATTCATTCGAGGCGTTTGAGGTGATGAAGAACTTGTTTTTAGAGAATTTATAGGTGATAAGTTTTCGTCGTCTGAAATTAAATTGTGGTAATCGAAGGCGTAACGAGTAAAAGATGAAGATCCAGCGTAAAAGGATAGACTCGGGCCAGATGTTGTTGTGAAGTGGGCTTGTCTACAAAACTTTAGAGGAGATGGGGGTGCATGAAAAGTTCCGAGGGTCTGGACGCTGCTGCTACTACTACAGCTATCGCCGCCACTGCTGCCGAACGGGGACGAAGAACAATGTCGCTTTCGAGAGTAGGAGCTAAAGCACGATTCGTCGAAGTTTTCTTGGGATCGTGGTCTGTAACATTCGTGATAGTGACTGCCTCTACTTCTCTCCCTAACTTTTTCTGAATATGTGTGGTCGGAGAAAATGAAAGAATTTTCGTCTGGTGAACTCATAAAGTAACTTGAGATGTTATTGACTTGTTCTGTAGTACGCTTACTAGAAGTTTCTGAACTGGAATCAAAATTCGAGTTTAGCTTGGTTTGTCTTCGTATTTCATCAATCTTAGGCTCGAGGGCATCAATTGAAAGATCTTCCCATCCCCGGGCTGTCTTGAATTGGGCCAGGCGTAATCGTGTTTTGAGAATTCGACCAATCTGGGCTTATTCGTCAGCTTTGAAAATATGCGCTTGAGCGGGAAGAAGCAGACAACCTTTCCAACTTTGGCTCTTTTCAAGACGATGTCCACGACAACTTCAGGTTCCCTTTTCTGGGGAGGATGTGACGACGACATGTTTAATGTCTGTGGACCCACGCAGTTATAAGTCGAAGATGGCGTCTGCTGTACACACTTAAGAATCGCAGTCAGCTTCGTAATTCGATTGTGAATCGCTGACTGGCAGAGGTGAGAAAAGGTGGAAACTAATTTCAAATAACTAAGTCAGTTAATGAATCAAAGGGATAAGACTTTTGAAAAACAAAGAAGATTACAATCATAAAATTTTCAGCATGTAACAGATGAATATGATCGATTGGATGGATAAGGATTAATTGGTCAATCATAAGTAGGGAGATGTATAAAATTCAGGGTAGGGGAAAGATCAAATTGTTTGTTTTGGGCAGTGAAAAAAAAATTGGAGCTCAATTATTGGCAAGACAACAAAGCTTCTGTCACGTTGTACAAGACACTAGCAGGGATAAACTTTGGAAATGAATCACAGTGATGGATGGGTTATTAATATTAGAAGCGTAGATAAGTTCTGTGCATCTGTGATATGCAGAACGGTCTGAATGAGTAGACAATATCTATGCAAGCTACTCACATCACCTGTACAACCCACACATTTTGAAAATTTATCCCTGGAAGACTTTTTCCTGAAATTTAGCTTCCTATTGGCGGAAATGTAATGAGCCGACCGATAAGTATCGAGATTCTAGAGTCACTAGCCATAACATTCTTCTTTGTCTCGAAGTTCAGCGGCACTGTCGTGATTATAGCTGACACAGTCAAGACCCGGCTGCTGTAAAGATTTAGTCACCACAATAAAAATTTCATATGTTGGAGTTGAGATTGCGATGTGATAGTCAGGGATTTGACGTAGTGCCTCTAGTCGCTTTTAAAAGGGAAATAGTCAGTACGTGTCTGACGTTAGATACGAGGAGAATTTTTATTTATGTAACCATAACCAGTGAAGAAAATTGAACGGCGATGTACAAGACTTATCTCGACACTCAATCGGCAGGTATATCCTAATAAAGAATGATCTACACCATTAATCTTACTACCGAATTGCCACTCCCCTCACCAAAATACATTTTCACCTTTGTTCACTGGCACTTATTCATATGGGGAGGGGCTTGTGAGTATTTTAAATCTGGGTCTTCAATCTTGCAAGGTTTGCAGCGGAGAAAACTAGCTTGGGAGAGGTTTCCTTCACTAAAGTCATTGATTTAGAAAATCGTATGAGATCTAAAATTAGTGTAATACCGGTACAAAGTCTTGCGGATGAAACGTAAATTATCCGTGCTTATAGGGATAAAACAAGGGGGATTAGCGGTACCTTATTCGTCGCCCTAGTCATCGGAGCTTGCATGGGTACCTTATTTGACGAGTGTTGCAGGTTTGATAGTTCGAATTAAATATCTTCGAGTTCTTTTCGGGATTTGCGAAAATTAGTAATGTCAACTATGTTCATCGGCCTCCAGCAGCTACCCATTGACACAAAGCTCGGCATAACGCTTTACTGGCATGCTTGAAAGCGGTTCTTTTATCCAGAGTAGGGTTCCATGCCTTTTCAATTATCTCACGAACTTTCTTTGGCGTCTTTCGTGTTCTGTACCTTCGATCTTTAGCAAGAATGGATCGGTTGAGCTAAGATCAGGAAAAAGAGGCCAAAGTACAGGACCAGTTCCAAGTTCTCTTCAAGTTACCATAAACATGCTTCTTAATCATTCTTAAGATTGCATTCATAACTTTCGTTTTGATGTCGTTCATAGAGATTGGTGAAGTCGCTGTAAGACAAGGATCAAGTCACCCTAAAGAAAAAAGCCAATTCAATCAGTAATTTCGAAATATCGAAAAGGATTTAGTCTGCGCTTCTATTCAGTGACTTATTTTATTCCTAGACCTCTTTTGAAAACCCAGATAGAGTCTGTACAGTTTGCTTTCAGCTTCCGTGTTGACTTTGAAATCCAAAGTTTTGCGCTCCCAACATTGACAGATTTTTATTTCGGATGCGATACGTGATTTTATGTTTCATCTTCATCTCGAGGCAATTGTAAGCCCATTAATCCCAAAAGATTACCAGCAGGTCCAGCCAGGCCACTTTGGCTCTTAAAACTCTCGAGGAGATTTTTTGCAAGATTATAGTCTATATTGACCTCTTCATCGCTGATGTAGTCATTGCAGTTTTCTTCGTTAAGAGCATGTGATTCACTTGTAATTCCGCTTCTTGTTGAGGCTGTCGGCAGCGGGTCTAATTTCAGCGCACCGGCTTCATTGAGCTCAGCACCTATCTTTTGCATTACCATTTTAATATCAAGCGCTTCATTAGAATCATCTTGATAACTAGTATCAACACTCTGTGATTCTTTGAGCGAACTATTGGAATCATTAGGTTTATAATCATGCGGCGGCATACCCATCATCTCTTTCAACATCCTTTCGAATTGATGTTCGTCAAAGCTGACGTCTTTGTCTTCACCATCACTGCATTCATCGCTAGAGTCTTCATCTTCTTCATCGTCATCATCAAAATCCATGTCATCAAGTTCGGCACCATCGGGGCCAGCTTTTTCGTCATTCATAAAAGCCTCAAATCGTTCAACGATCTTCCGAAGATCACCTTGGGTTTTTGCATTGTCAAACATTGGAGGTTGCTCTTGCTTAGAATTTTTTTTCGAATTTTTACTACTTGAAGTAAAGCTCCCATCGAGTTCTCGTTCGAAATCTTGTATATCAATATTGAGCCATGATTCATCGTCAAATTTTGACACATCTTTCCATTGAGATATTTCAAGGTCAGAAGGGAGAAGAAACCGATTATTTTTGGAGATTCCCTCGATGAGAAGCTTGAGTTCTCGAACCAGAGGGTTATCAGCAAACTGAAGATCTTTGACTAGCATTTCAAAGCCCAAAGTCAACTTCATGCCAAGTTTAAGTTGCTTGTAATTTTCCATCTCTTGCTGTTCCGGATTCGCCATCACGTCTTTCCATGAGTCTGGTGGTTGAAACTGCTGGGATTTTAACTTAGCAAACAATAACTTTGTGAATCGAGTAGAAACCTTCACAAAATCTTCAGGTGGGAATGAAAGTTGAGAAGGTTGAATTTGGAGAGGCTTGAGAGCTATTGGGTCACGGAGATAAAAAGCTTCAATAGCTAGTGATATGGACGTAGGAATTTTATGGAGAATATAAGCTAATT
Organism: Podosphaera aphanis; assembly: GCA_022627015.2. Lineage (NCBI taxonomy): Eukaryota > Fungi > Ascomycota > Leotiomycetes > Helotiales > Erysiphaceae > Podosphaera > Podosphaera aphanis. Next base: position 12,503 of record JAKRRZ010000557.1, on the reverse strand, counting down.
TTCGAGGTATGAGCACAAGAGAATGATGCATATATGCAGATACTTGATCGGGATATTTTCGAAGTCGATAAAATGCCTCTTCTTCAATCAAAGGCGAATGGATAAGAACTCGAGGATTAGAGTCAATGATTCTGAGTGCTTCGTCTTGCTTCAAAGACCTAGAAATGGGTATGGTTGGGGTCTTCGTTGATTTGAATGAATCTGCTATCAAAGGGATTAGAAAAAGCTTGTTATTATTGATCCAAACCTGCAGTATAAAAAGTTATTTCCACATTTGCTCACATGGCAGAGTAAACTTACTCGATTGTCAGCTATTTCAGGATTAAGCCATCGTGGCAAACAATTAGCAGCTTCGATCAGTAAGAACTCGCCGGAAGTATCTACAACTTGAATCCATAAATCAATAAACTTTCGACTCAATTCTCTTAAAATATATACAATTAGCCATTCATCTTCAATCGAGTCACCAAAATGGCTGGTGCCATAAAGACATATCCTTCCTAAGCAACAGTTGGCAGACAATTACAATGCTTTGAGTGAGTAGATACCATTCTTGTTTGCTAAATCCAGCTTAAAACCTTCAAATTGCCATATGTAATTTTCCAACAACTTTTCAGTCATTTTGATTGACTCATGAAGCACGGCTTTTAGACGTGTCACTAATTCAGCTTCTATCCTAACCATAGGGTTTATTAGGAAGACTGTATAAGAGACGCAGTCGTCTGATAGAAGCTTGGGATATCCATCAGCGAAATTCCCAGATTCATCGTTGCCGAAATTAATATCCATAAATCCGAATGTAGAGATTGGTTTGGAATGGTGTAAAGTTCTTGGTTGGAGCAGCATCACGAGTCCGGGGTGGTATGAATTTCGCGTTACTGTTTTTGTTTTTGAATTTATGCGCTACGCGTCTTGTGTTAACAACATATGGCCCGTCACCGAGGAGCTTGATAATTGAGTATCTAAATCTACTCTTACAATCTAGTTAATTCCTGTCAAATTTATTCCAATTAATTATGATACAAGATGGAAGAGGAGCCTCGGAAACTCCACAAACCCATCTTGGAGATCCCACGTTCCTCACTAATCATAATACCGAGTACGAAGCTTTAAATGAACAGAGTTTGGGATCACCTCTAAAAGATAAATACAGCTTTATGAATCACATGGAAGATGGGGGACGTGGTTGGCACCAAACTAGTACCCCTCGTGGTCGCGGGCCACTTGATGGCCGTCGAAATCTTCCTGGACTCGGTGCGGGTGAATTCACCCCTATGCTCAAAAATGCGACAAGAAACAGTACTTTACAAAATGGAAGAGATAGTACACTGCTTACTCCTGGTTTCATGAAGGCTGGGAGCATGGGAGTTATACCCGAAGACTTAAGCCCATTACCCACTGGAAGTACAATCTACGATGATTCAAAGTTCGACACATATATGGCTGGTACACCTGCGCACATTGATTTTAACAGCAACAACTCCACTCCAAAAGCCCTGCAATTCTCCAGAAATAAAGATGGACCGGAGTTTTCACAAGATAAAAGACTATCTCTTCGTGAACAAGAGTCTATCATTGGTAAGCTGTCAAAAGAAAATTACGGTTTGAAGCTTAGGATAAATTTCCTTGAAGATACTATGCAGAAAGCATCGCCAGACTACAACGAAGCTGTTCTCAAAGAAAACACAGAACTCAAGGTCGAGAGAGTCATCACACTAAAGGCATTAAATCGATGTCGAAAGTCGGCGAAGGCTGCCAAACTAGATCTAGAAGCTTTCAGGAAGCAATTCACCGAGCTTCAAGAGAACGTTAAACAGAGACAATCGAAGGAAAATAGGCGGGAAGAAATATTTCATCTACAACAAGCCATAGAAGAAAAAGAGAAAGAACTGACTAGGCTAAAAAATGAGCTTCAACAGATGAATAATGTTCGGGATAAAGTCTACGAGTTAGAAACCAGTCTCGAAGAAAGAAATCGCCACCTCAATGAACGAGACAAAGTTATCGAGAACCTAAAGAAAGAAGCTGAAAAGCGAGAATCTAAGTTACTTGAATACCATACAACAGTCGAAAAATCTAGGCGTCAACTTCTGGAAGTCGAAGAAAAAGCAAAAGAGAATGAGAATCTAAATGTAGTCATAAAAAGAATGGAAAATGAAATAAATTCTCTCAAAGAGCAGCGTGAGATCGCAATGGAAGAGAAAGGGCGCGCGGAAGAAAATCTACAAGAACTTCAAGAGGAAATGGCAGAGAAATCATTCCACACAAAAGGATTTAATCGTCAAATTGAGGAAAAGGCAGGGCGTTTACAAAAAAATCTTGATGAGACAAGAGAAAAATGTTACGCACTTGAAAAGCAACTTACAGGAAAGACTCGTGAGTCACAAAAACTTTCAGACTCGATTAATAAATTGAAATCAGACACTCAGCTACAATGTCAGAAACAAGAAAAAAAGATTAACACGCTCGAAAAAGAAAAAGAATATGTGGTTCACGAACGGGATTCGTTAACAAATAGCTTCGAGTCATGTAAGAATGAGCTCCACCGCCTCCGTGAAGAGAAAAAAAATTCACTATCTAGATACGATGCTCTCACAAAAGAATTGTCTAGCTGTCAGCGAGATCTTCGACAAAGCCAGAATAATATTGCTGATCTGGAAGAGAAGCTTGAGAATGAGAAAGTTGTGGCCCTCCAAAACGAACAGCGGATCCGAGATAACTACAAATCTGAGAATGACCTCCTCGGTGTAGAAATCGAACATCTCAAAGCCCAACTTCAGGATAGACAGCAACGCCACAACAATGCATACGATAAAGTAGTCAGTGAGAACCAAGATCTTCAATCCCAAAAAGAGTTAAGTGATGAGAGAGCTGCTGGCTTGCAGCGAATTATAGATAAGCTTCATGAAGCTGAGGGATCGCTATCTAACAAAGAAGCCACGCTACAAAAAGCTTTACAGAGTGAAATGGACCGTCATCGAGAAAAAGAAGCTGCTCTGTCCCGGCAAATCGCTGAGCTAATTAGAGACGTTCAAGCTCGACAACAAGCTTTTTCAAGTTTGAAAATTGATTTTACGACACTAGAAGAGGACTTACGCATGAGCCAGAAAGAAAATGAGAGTCTCCTCGAGAAAATTGAGGGCCTTGAAGATGAAGTTGAAGTCCTTCAGACAAATCTCGATGATGAAACAGAAGAACGTGCTAGAGAAAGAATTGCCGGCAAGCAGGAGATGGATAACATATGCCATCAACTACAATCAATGAAATCAGAGCTTACGATAGCTGAGTCGGCTGCTTCCAATGCAAAGGCCGAGATTGAAAAATTACGCCTAGATTTACAGACAGGAGAGGGTAATAACCATCGGCTCAATTCCTGCTTGGAAGAAGCTCAGCAAGAATTGAGCTCTTTAAAAAATCAACTGGAGACGGCAGAAGAAGACTTATATTCATTAAAGAGGGACAAAGCAGAACTCGAAAGTGAGAACAAAGAAATTCTGGATCAAGTACAACTTCTTCAAGGAGAGATCAAAGCAGTAAACGTAAGAGATATTTCACATGGAGGATCCTCGGCAAAGCGAGAGCTCGCAACAGCCAAGAGCCAAATCATGAGACTAGAATCTCGAATCCACGAGCTTGAAGTGCGTTTTGCTGATGAAGATTATGGAGATGACACGCACGTTGAAATTTCTACTTTACGCCGAGATTTGAAGACAGCTCGAGAAAGAGATGCCGAATTTTCCGAACGTGAAGCCAAACAAAAAGACATCATTAGGACGTTGAAGCGACAAATCAGTACCCTCGAACGTAAAGCACACAATGCTGAACTGAGCCGCTTCACAATCAAATCTCCCCAAGCTGGTGGCGATCAATCGACCCTCAATGAAGAGCTCTTGGATTTGCGTGCCAAGCTCGCTGGTGCTCATCAGAGCATGAAAGACCTTCGCTCTCAACTCAAGAATGTCGAGAAGGATGCGCATCGGAAGCTTACCGCCATCAACATTGAGATGGAAACACGCACTCAGACTTGGGAAACGGAGAAATTCGAGCTCGAAAACTCTCATCATCAGAGTCAGCTTGCCAAAGAAGTCCTCGAAGCCAAGTACCATGCCGCTGAACAATCCATCGCTCGCCTTCGCAGCAAGGTTGATCGTCTACAAAAAGCCCTTCAAGCTAGCCAGCGCCTGCATCCCGATGAAAACCGCTGCTTCGATCTCGGCCGTCACGATATCTATGACCTAGCCGCGGAATCCCACAAAGAAAACGACGCGCCCGATCCCCTCCGCAGCGAGCTCGCCACCCTTAGCACCGCCGAACTCGATCTCCGCGCCAAACTCAAGCGCCTTCGTGACGAGCGTGCCCAGCTCCGCGCCAAAGTCGCCGCGTGTCAGGACCAACTCGAGCACCACCAGCGCCACTTCCGCCAAGCCCAAGACGCATGGGACCTGGAACGACGCCAACTCACGCACGGTGTCCGCTTCGCTAATGTCTCGTCGTATCTCACGGACGACGCGCCCCTCGTCACGCTCCAGCGTGACGCCGAGGCGCGCAATAAGCTGCACGCCAAAGAGATGCGTGGCGCCCTGCTGCAGCTCGACTGGCTGCGCGCCAAGTGTCGACGCGAAGAGGGCTTTCGGGCCGAAGCTGCGTTCGCGAAACGCTTCATGAGCCTGCAGATTTCGCTATTTGAGCGCTGGTGAGTAGTGCTGCTGGCTCGTTTCCTCCCTGCTGACCAGTCCGCAGTAATCAGGCTGATATCGAACTCTTGCAAAAACATGGTGCCAAGCGACCGCCCCCGCGTCCGAGGCGGCCCGTGACGATTAAACGGGTGGGTAGTGTCATTCGCGCTATTGTGCGGATGAGGCGAGCGGCCCAGGGGTGGGCTGAAACGCGTAAGCTTGAAGAAAAACTCAAGGAGCAAATGTCACGGCAGCAAAAATTGCAGCAGCAGGAATTAGCTCAGAGAAACTTAAGGGTCCTCGCTGGTTCTGGAAAGAAGATGATCGAGGCGTAAATTCATGTCTGGCGTTGGGTTATTTTTACAATTAAACATTAATTAGTCTTTCCACTTCAGAAACACATGTAAGATTAAAACTGTAATTACTCCTAACCAATTACTGATACTCCTGATCAGCAACATTACATCATTAATAGTTCATTTTCACAATAATATTCAAACTCTATTTATTCCCATCATCGTAAGTCAGTCATGCATGCATGCATGCATGAACCGTCCATCAAACCGCCATAACAATGGGACCAATTAACAATCCCTGCATTTCCAAAGCTTCATTTTTCCTCCTCTCGTCAAGATATTGTAAGACAGTTGCCAGGAGAGGCAAGTTCGTTCAAAACTCCTGTAACTGTGCTTTTTACAATACAAATAACAAATTTGTATCTATGATAATTATTAGCTGATTCCTATGCAAATTACAATGGAAGCAATTGAAATCATGAATTTTGAAGGTGGAGGATTTGAATTTAGAGATTCATTACTGACCTAGTGGGTGAGAACAACTCAACTGTGGCTTTTGGGTGTATTTCGTGGCTAGTTCGTCACGTATACTATTTAGCAACTGCACATAACTTTGTTGGGGATTTTTCTTTAATGCTGTTATAAAAGCCCAAGACATGGCACCAGTAGCTTCGGCTTCGATTGTTGCATCGGCTCTATTTCATCATTAGCGACAATTGAAGGTCAAAAAAATACAAAAGGCCACAACTTGGAGAAATAGTTCATCAAAAGATCATTGGAACTCTTTTCTATATGCCGCCAAGAATTTTCCGTTTGTTGAGGATCATGATTGTTTCCAATGGAGGACTGAGCACGAGACGGTATACTTACGAAGTTTGATCATCCTTACTGCCAGACCACATAATAACGTCAGCTGGCGAAGTTTTTGTGGCTATTGACTTTTGATATGCGCTGTCACCATTGGTTGCTTTTTGAAAAAGCCCGAATAGATTGGTTGCAACGCCAGTCAAATCGCCCTGTGTATAAGATGCTAGTGCACCTAGAAGACCCAAGCCAGCCTCTTTTGCTAAATTTGGCTCTTTGAGGACTCCTTGGGTAGAATAAATATATGGTAGATCTAAAGCTGTTCCAGAATGGCAGGAATCGAAGATTGCAGTCAGGCGTACACCAGGTAATAATGGAGCGACCATAATAAGGTGCATATCATCGTCCACAATATGACCAGCCTGTTGAAAATCTACAGGATAAATAACCTCATCATAGCCGTCTTCTTCATCTCCGTCGAGGTCTTTAGTTTGACCGCCATGACCTATTATGCTTTAAGTTGTCACCTCTCCATGAATTTAGATTGATCTTACCACTGAAATGAAAAAAAAGAGAGTCATTTGGTCGTGCATCCTTCACTAACCAATGCATTGCCCTTATAATATTTTGCTTAGTGGGCTGACTCATGGGGTTTTGTTGGTCATCTGTTAGGATAACCATATCATCCCGTTGATATCCATAGTTTTCAGTCAAAAAACTAGTCATATTCTTTACGTCGTTGATACATCCTCGTAGTTGTCTCTTATGTCCGAAATAATTAATGCCGATCAGTAAAGCCTTCCGTTTGCCACTACAGTTTGAATATTGGTATGCATAGTTGCTCGGGGCTCCATGGCCGAAACTTTGCATGTTTGTTGATGGCGGCGGTGCGATATTGTGGTTGTTCATATTAGAAACTCCCCACGGAGAATCTGGGAGTGAAAAGAGTAAATATACATGCACTTTACTCACCTTGGGATGTTTACATACCTTGAGTAGCCATTTGTAGCCGAGTCGGTGGCATCCCTTCATGATTCGCATATTGCTGAGGTAATGGTGGCTAGAAACTCATCGTCAGCCAGTCTCATGACAAAATAAGCTGAACTCACGTATGAATGAAGTAACTGCTGATAAGGTTGAGGCATAGGTGACGAGTGTTGGTAGCCATAATAATTTCCCGGTTGAGGTGATTCAAAATAATTTGTAGGTCAAAAAAATCCATTAGTTCATGAAGAAGATCCATAGTGCTAGAAAGTGCTTACGGGTAGTGACCGAAGTTGGGAGGATATGTCTGAATAGCTGGTGGTGTTCTCCTGGACGAGATGAACTCAGCCCCCGGAAACCCCACCATAATAGTGACGTCAAAAGGTGATTACGCCGAAGAGCTTGGAAAAAGGAACGGTTAGTAAGTAATTAGCTGAACAGTGACTTCAAATATATTCGAAAGAGTTGTAACTTTTGATGTTCAGCGGACTATTAGACTCTAGAAATAAATGATACAGTTTGTATTTATATTAATCCACAATTACGTCTCCACAAATTGGATATTTATCTGAAGGAAAATAACGAAGAGACATCGTAAAGGTATTCTCTCGTCCGGACAAATCGGACTAACGAGTGACGTAATTATTCTGAGGCTTGGCAAAATTAAGGACAAAATTGCTGTACCTTACGACTAATTTATCTATGTATGTGTATTACTATACCTTACAAAACTTTTTCACCCATAAATGAACAAATGTAAATATTCAAGCCTTGGCATTACAATACTTGTTATCAAGAGTAATTAGAGAATAGCTTAAACTCGGCGGGCTATTAATCGTATTCCCTCGTCAAGCTAATTTTACCGACATCTACAAGACTTTCCATGTTGACCAGTCGATACGTATCAATTGGTAGCTCGCCCCTCAGCTCGTACTTACTCATCATGTGCTTCTTAATCCATGTCTAGACCTACCTCACTTACCCTTGGGACCATTTATCAGGTTAAGCGCGCGGGGTAAATTATACACTGTCTTGGCTTTTTTCTCGCGCGCTCAACAAATTTCACGTCAGCTGACCAGTTGATTAGCTTCTGCATAAGATCCTCAGTCCATTCATTGGTTTCTAACAGACAACGGCACCGCAGATGTTTGATAATGATAATAATAATCTAAGAGACAGCAGCAGATGAATTAATTTACACGTATATATATATGTTCAGAATTTGCATTTAGGTAGAGGTGTAAGGTCTCGGGAGAACTCATGATAACAACATATAATTACCACGAGTAGTTATAATTAACTTGCACTTCCTTAGGACGGTAACCGGCTATCGGCAAGTTCTCTACTAAGCGTCATAACTTAAAGACTATACACCGTTATTTTTGGAGCGAGTGAAAGATGATAGTTGGGTGGTGGTGGTGGTGGCCATGACGCTATTGAGTGGGAATAGCTAAATCTAGATGTCCCTTTTAATAAATCTAGATGAAAACGACACGTGATGCCATCGGCACCAACAGAGTTTGTAGCTTTGTTCGACTATTTTGTACTTTCTCGTTTACATTCACGTTTGCTAAATTGGCTTTTGTTTATCTTTGCTTCAATGTAACATAACGGCAGTTAACAACTATGATATTTCTGACCTACCTCTCAGAAACCCCACGATCAGAATCAAAATAGGTGATCCATTACCAGATGCCGAATATGAGTCTCTCGAGTGCCTGCTCGCTGCCTACCAAAGCCATGCATATAGTAAGGGCTACGGAGTTTTTCTGAATGCAAAGAACAAAAACAATGAAGGCCAGCGCATTATATACATGTGTGATAAGGGAGGAAAGGCTCAGGACCGTAAGAAAAAGGACTCGCATCCGTCAAAAAAGAGGAAAAACAAGGGTTCTCGTAAGACTAACTGTCCCTTCCGAATTATTGCACAAAAAAAGCAGTTGGTTGGAGAGGCTTCATACTTGAAGAGCACCACAATCACGAACCTTCTGATGATCTGATTGCACATCCTTCTAATCGCACGAAAAGGCTGGACATCAATCAAGAAGCAAAGGTCCTTGTCTCGAAACTTTTGAATCGACGAACTAGAGTTTCCACGATTCGATCTCAAGTACGAGATAAATGGGGAGTTGAATTAACGCTCGAGATGTGAACAACTTCGGACAGAAGATTCGGTCGCAAGTATTAGGAGGCAAAACTCCCATTAACTGGCTTATAGACGAGCTTGAGGAACGGAATTTCTTCCACCGAATTGATACCGACGAAAATAATCGAGTCACGTCTTTTTTTCACTCATCCAGAGTGTGTCAAACTCTTGAAAGAGCACCCGGAAATTATACTTCTTGACTGCACTTATCAAACAAACAGATTCAGCATGCTAGTGGTTAATATTTGTGGCAGCTCTGGTGGTAACAAGACACCTCAATTTGCCATCGGATTTTTGAGTGGAGAGAAGAAGGATGACTACGTGTGGGTTATGAATTGTTTTAATGGACTTTTGAAAGAAAATGAAATCTCCAGTCCCAAATTCTTTGTGACCGATCGAGAACTTGCACTTCTGAATACTCTTGACAAACTTTTTCCTTCATCTGACCACATTCTTTGTCGTTGGCATGTTAACATGAACGTTGTCGCCAAGACTAAGAGGCTCTTCAAGGACTAAGAGACTTTCGACGGGTTTTATGATGCTTGGAATGCTGCGATGGATTCTGAGAGCTTTGAGATCTACAACTCGAATGTGTCAAATCTGCAAAGTACAAACTATCAGCGGTTAAGTACGTTGAGAATGCTTGGCTAATTTGGAGAGAGAAAGTTGTAAGTTTCCTCAATTCCCTGTAAGCTTCTCAATCAATATTTTAGGTCTCCTACTGGGTAAATAAAGCTGCCCATTTTGGAAATACTACCACCTCACGCAATGAATCAAGCCATGCGGCTATCAAAGCTTATCTTCATACCTCGACCGGTGACCATAAGCAAATCTTTGGCACTATTTGTCTCTTCTGGGAAGATCAACATCGTGACATCAGACAAGTCATCGCGCAATATAAGATAAAACCTCGTCACGCGGTGAAAATACAGCTCTTCCAAGATATCATCGGCTTTGTACATCCCTTTGCACTACTAAAAATTTTCGAAGAGAACGGAAAGCTTCCGAGAAAGTCCACCAATGCTCTGCCACAAGCTTGTATTTGTTTGATTGAGCAAAGCATGGGACTTCCTTGCTTTCATAAAATACACGCTCGACAACGCAGCTCTGGTAAAATCGCACTTGCCGATATTGACCCTCACTGGTACTACTAGCGCAGAGGAGAGCAACCCCAGCTTGAACGACGTATCCTGTTAGAACTATCAATTGTAAAGGTAAAGGGACGACCAAAAGGAAGTAAAAATAAGGTCCATCAAAAAGCTAAAGGTTACGGTGTGTCATCAACTCGACGAGATCCTTCACTTCATGAATATGAAATGATAAAGCCATATCTCAATCCAGCAATCTCTTGTGTAATATTTGAAGACGAGGGGCTCTCTCAAGCCTCTCAAGTCCCCGCTACAGCACAAACTGATGCGTCAAAGAGGGATACAACCGAAAGTTACTCGAAGCTCCCTACAAACTGCGCTGGGTATCACAAGAGGTGCCGGTGGGGTTAGAGATCTGTATGAAGCAGGAACAGTTCGTGAGAGAGCCTACACGAGAAGTATCAAACTCGATAAGCTATCTAGCGCATCGGTGGAAGAGTTAGACAGCGGGGTGTTTCATGATATCCACTCGCAAATGTTCATTAATTAGATTATTTCTTTGTTGGCCCTAGGACTACATAGCCCTTTTAATAGAATTTGTAAATTTAGAGATATCACTGTAGATACCGTAATTTTTCAATTTTCGTCTCTTTTACGAGGGGGGCACCATTCATGATTGTATAACTTTAACCCTAATAACTTTGTCATGATGCCGTCATATGTCATTCATTGGCTGTCGTTCCTGGTTCGATGTTACTATGGTGATGAGGTCGCGAGGCTACGAGCTCCGTTGGTCCCGATGGCATCACGTGTCGTTTTCATCTAGATTTATCAAAAAAGTCATCTAGATTTAGCTATTCCCTTTTAAATTCTCATGCTACACGTAATTAAAAGTATTTCTCATGGCGTGTGACTTGAATAAGAATGGGAATTTAAGCATATCCTCAACAAAGCATCGTCATCACCTTTGTATAATGTCTTATCAATCAGGAAACCTCCATCCATTCTACACTGACAAAAGGAGAAAATAACCAGGGAAATGTCTCGAATTTTGGGGTGTGGTAGTACAATTGTTTATACTAGGTAATTATCACGTCACAGACACTAAACGTTGAATCAAGCAGCAAAAAGAAGACAAGATCGAAAGCGACTAGCAAATCAATAACTGAAGATGCAGTGACGAGAGAGAAAGCTAGAAAGTTTCCACAGATGAGGAACCTAGGATGGGGGAGGGCTGGACTCGAGGAAGAAAAAAAGATGGCGATACCGCTCTGACTACATGTACATGTATATCTCATTGGATCTGGTCGGCCGGTGACCACGGCAAGATTAAATTTCATTGTTGGCAGCCAACCCAACCCTCTATTATTTGCGCCCTCCAATTAATAGGGATTTTTGGTGATATTTTCAGGTGAGACGAAAACGAGCTGTTGTGATCAGATTTCCTAAGAAAAAAGAGCGACTATTATCCACCTAATTTCGAACGTGTTGAATAAGTTGAGCTTAAAATTATCTTATTGCAAGTAAATTATCATCGGCGTATAGTATCATATTTAAGTAACTGAGTATTGGTTAATGTAAACCATACAATTTGCTCCAAGAACTTGATAGAGCCTATTATCTACTTCGTAGAAAAACATAATGCCTAGAATTCTTGTTCCAGAAGGATCTAGCAGCTTGCCTGTGTTGTGTGATAAGATGACTCCCGATATTGTGAGGTTAGAAAGCTCGTTACTGTGAGCTGAGTTGTAATTAGATGAATAAGTAAACATTTTGAAGTAGTAGCCATGCAAATTAGCCCCTTCCTGCCTTGAGAAGAAAGAGTGTTGAGGGTAGAGGAACGCCAGCACATAGTTGTTGCTTTGTAAACCAAGCACTCACATTGAACGGGTCGCTTAGGAAAGATATAGCGCAGCGACTGGCTCATCGCTTCTTTCTCAACGTTGCAGAGCTACTACGTAATATGTATTCGGCGTCTTGCGCAGTTGCAAATAGTGACCCGCAAACATTCAGCCTCGAAGAATCCATCATTGATGAGTAAGGCGTCTATCGACCTTTATTAGGAGAACGGATTCGTTTAGAGGCATAGTATTTGCTTTGTCTAGGTATGCAAAGAAATATCGAGCGATAGAGCTTCATGTTGGTGAGAGACTTGCGGTTCGTATAAATACTAGTAGACCCTATATGAGTTTCAAATAGTCACAGACTTAACTGAGAATAGAATTAACTGAGGTGACAAGATAAGGTAATTGCGTTCTGGTTAGACTTCGAGCAAGTCGGATGATGTTGAAACATGAATTAAGGAGTTGTGGAAAATGTGTAACTATCTCCGGGCATTCGGTAAGAGCTCTTGTAATTAGTGAGGGACAGCAATATGCAAATATTTTTGACACTTGATGCGCCAATTGAAATAACTCGACCACAGCATTGTATATAGATTTTAAATTCTGTTAATAAGATTAATGGGGTACAAATTAAGGCTTTTAACAAGTTTTCGCATCATGATAAG
>JAKRRZ010000556.1:0-18985 GCA_022627015.2 Podosphaera aphanis | reverse complement strand
ACGGCCTTTACAGTTAAATTTGGATTACTTTCTAAAGCTTCAATGGCTTCACGAATGGAATTCTCACGTTGACTCATTTTGATAGAATTTTGGGTGGAAACAAGGCAATTTATTTGTGGGATAGCAATATTTGCAGACGAATTTGGGGTGGCGGACAGGGAGGTTAGGCTTAGCTTTGAGATTTCTTAACCAGCCTGCATTATATTCAACAAAAAAAGACGGTATTTTCGGTCATTGTAGGCACAAACAACAAAAAGGAACGAGTTCGGCGTTTGGTTCACTTGGAATAGATAAATAGCTAGGAGCATCATGAAACTAATAAAAACTTTATCTTACTGAGTAAAAGGTGTGAGACTTATTCTATTTGCATGTATACACGGACAAACTCTCCCTGGTAGGACAAACTACTATCTCCCGCAAGCAAAGTTTGAAAACTTTAAACCTCAAAGCTAAAAAGATGGATTTGTCGGGCTGGATTGTAGAAAAAATAAAGATGAACAAAAGTCCTGAACACTTTTGCTTATTAATGGGGGGATGATGTTTACCAAACTGTGACTGTTTGTGCGTTAAATGCCTCATTTTTGGCGTTGGGCGTCGAATGGCTTCCTGAGCCCTGCTAAAAATTCAGTCTAGATGTGAATATTATCTGGCCATCAGCACGTAGCATTATACAAGACTTTCTCCCATCGGCTTAAATGCTTTTTCTGCAAGCCCTTGCAATCAAGCCTGGCAAAATGCATCTCTTCAGGTTTGAAAATTTACAGTTTTCAAACTGTGCTTGCGGGAAATAGTAAATCCCGTTAAATCAACAATTAGACCTTAAATGACGACGTAACATCTTAAAGACGTTGACGGAAGCACCTATCCTATTAGAAGCCCGAGCAAGTCGTTATATGATGTAAATTTTACATACGTGGCTAGTTAAATCTCTAGGTATTAGTCCTATTAAGTCGACTTCATAATTCAGTGAACAACCTAGCAGGATTGAGTCTGCTAAAAAGGCCCTATCATTACTTAGGTGGCCTTGATCTGCGTCTTCCCCGTCATATTCTGAATCATTCGGTGTGGGTATGGGATGAGGGTACATTTTCCCAGCGGAAATATTCATCTTTTCTGGTATATCCTCAGAATTCCATCAAGTATTTCTGTTATGGGTGAGCTAATTTAGGGTCTGCTGGAGGTCTGGATATGGCAAATTAGATGTAGTTCTCATCCAGTTCCACACAGCTTCAATTGATTTGATGTGTGGGGTGAACAGCGGCCATTTTAACGGGGCGACTACTCTTTCCCCGAGCCCTTCCACCGTTAGGGCTCCTTTGAGCAGAGGAGCGTCATCCCGCGTGACTGGAAACCCTGGTTCGAAGTTGATCAAGCCATGTATGAGAGGTACGATTCTTTCTGAGTATGGGATTGAGGTGATAGATCTTCACTCTTTACCACGGAGCAAACAGGATCCTTTTTTATTTCTGAAAAAAAAGATGCCGCAGTCATAGACGGTTCAACGAAAATAATCTCTGGCGAAGTGTAGTAACATGCTTGGCTTTGTTAAAAATCTGATCTGATAAATGTCTTTACCTGAGAATATTAATTTTATGCAATGGATACTTATGGTCAGTCTTCGACTCACTTAAAGGTATTGATTGATCTGGCGTCAAACGTTTCCCGTATTAACGAGGCGCAGGTAGGGCCTGTGGTAGGTTCATCTTGGACATAATCAAGCAGATTGTCTTCAGTTAAGTTTAGGGATTTTTTCGGGAAGGTATTTGGAGACTAAACTCATAAGTATGATTGATAATGGTAGTGGTGGACGGGATGACGACGACAATAACGACGTGGGTGTGTCAAATAATTCAAGCGACGGAATATGGGATCCATTGGTTCATTTAATAGATGCCAAGTTCCATAGTTATTATCCAGATATGCCACTTCAAATCCCCATCCCTCCCCCGTTACACACCTCTGCCTCTAAGGGTAAAGAGGGATGTCAGACAGAGATACTATTATTAACGACCTCCGCCGCCGCCAATAGGAACGAGGAAGCTACCCTCATGTTCCAAAACATTGCATGCATCCTTGACGATGCCATCAGCGAGGACCATCTCCCTCAGCATCTTCGAAAGCCCCTCCGCGATTTCGTCGTGGACCTCACCAGCGTGGCCCCTCGCCACTACGATAGCCATGTCAGAGGCACAATCCGTCCTCTCCACCCATACTCTACTCCGCAACCAGGCTCAACTCTTCCGGCCAATATTGTGAATCCAAATGTTGCTACCTTCCCAGCTGTTCCAGCTGTCGCACTTCCAAAACGATCTTCCACCTACGCATCAGTCGCATCGGCACCTCACCAACCCCAATAGCGCCAACAATCACGTAGAAACCCTATGACAGTGTTAACGCAAACCAACCCTCCCCCCGACAAAGGTTACTGTTGACAACCGAATTTTAGTTCGGGTGGCCTCCGGGCACCCGTGCTTGAGCATGTCTCCATACGCAATCATGTTCCATCTTAACTCGTTTCTGAAAGAGAAGCTTGTTCGTGAAATAAAAGTCACCAAGACAGGAGTTACCATTTGTCCTGTTTCCATTACCGCTCAAGAATCTCTTGCAGCTTGCATGAGCGAGATTGAAAATTCCCTCCACCCAGAGCGCCTGCAAAGTGAAGAAACCGTCAAACCATGTGGCCTATCTGATTTCAGGGGTGCCGCGTTCATATGCAAGCTTCGACGGCTACAATTTCATATCGATTCCAATAACTTCAGAGACAGTATCTGAAGCTCTAAGGGACCTTATCAATGTGTCCCCAATAAGTATCATCGAGCCCCGCAGTTCACTAGATGAACAATACACATATCACAAAAACTGGGTCGCCCTTTTCCCCGAAGGATCATAATCCCTCTCGAGAAACCTACCACTCTTTGGTGTCCGAGTTCGCTCAAAGCTACTCCCTAGGAAATTTAGAACCCCACAATGTGGCAAATGCTTTGGCTAGCATAATGAACGTGCCTGTTCTAGATCCCACCGCTGTAGACTATGCAGATCAACCCAACACTTGGAAAGCGGCCGCTCGTCATGTGATCCGATAAAGCCCCGTCGGTGCCCTCCAAAATGCGCCAACTGTCACGGCCCTCGCCAGGAAGACTCACTAGAGTGCCCCTCCGGCCTAAAAAGGATAACACCATGCCTACTCAAGCCCAGGCACAGCAGATAAGACAAGCAGCATCAGCGGCGAGACTGAGATTAAAGGCTGCCCATTGTGGGTGTCAAAGGGTCGGTTAATTTGTAAGGGCACAAAGAAATCGTCTAGAAATATCTATCTTTCCATGAGTCTCTAAACTATCTACTTGTTGATCTATTATATAGTACACCTCCCACCAGTCATCTAATGTTCTGGAGGTTTCCACGAAGATCCTTCGACTACTGAGATGGTTCTGGGGGTTTCTATCAACTTCTCTTGGCGTCATGGAGCTAGTTGGGAGTATACCTGGTCCCCTGATAATTAAGCGATATTAAACGACGTCAGGTGATATCCGGCATACAGCTGGATCGAGTCCAAGGGCCTCAGCCCCATGACAGTGGGGTACTATTGACTCAGCCTACACCAGACTCTGATGAAAGTATGGAAGACGCTCCTCAAACCCCCACTTCAGTTCGCAACCTTTTCATGGAAACTTCCCCCTCATCACGCGGCCGCGATACGGTTCTGGAAGGACCTAATCAAGAAAAACGCGATACTAGCCCAGCCCAAAGTGCTTTATGAGGAATACGCCTTATTACTTGAGTATACTTTCACTGAATGTTGGGCGCTACTCGTCCACACATGAGGTAGCCCTCGAAACTGCTTTCAAAACTAACTCAGATATTATACTGATACAAGAACCATACATTTTCAAAGACTTAGCTCGCAGAATAAGTCGTTTGCACCCCTCTTTTGACTGTTTCTCCCCAATTGACAACTGATCTGTTCGCTCACGCGTCCTGACGTACGCTAGAAAGGAATCTGGACTTAAATTTTCTCAAATTCGGCCTTCTTTTAACGAGGAACGTGGAATCGGGGATAGTCTTTTTCTCACTGTCCCTGCTCCTCGCATTCCCCCTATCACAGTTGCAAATATATACAATGCCCCCACTGGAGCTACTAATCCAGGTGCAGGTCTAGCCACACTCCTTTCATTTTCTGATGACTCGTTCTCGCCTTCGTTCATCCTCGCCGGTGATATGAACCTACACCACAAACTCTGGCAACCATCGTTAACTGGCCCCTATTTCCCCAATGGGGAAGCTTTCATTTATTGGCTCGACTCAAAGCACATTCACTTAATATCAGAGCTTGAAACCCCCACTCACAATCGTGGCAATGTCTTAGATATTTGCTTTGCTTCCGACCAACTCATAGCCAGAGGAACCTCGGCTACCGTCCAGTCGGATCTTGACGCAACTTCAGACCATCTGCCTTTACTAATCACTGTCCCTAGCGTAGACCAAGGAACGCCTTCTATCCCTAGGTTTAGCTTTGCAACAGTAGATGACAAGATTTTCAATTCTATTCTTCAGACGTACCTTGCTGAACTAGGACCCATCGATAAATCACAAGCTGGACTCGATAAAAGGGCGGAGCAATTAAGTCAGGCACTGTATCGTGCTTACGCAGGATCTGCCAAAGCCAAACTCCCTCATAATAAAGGCCAACCCTGGTGAGACAAAGACTGTAAGGAGGCAATGAAGAAATACTGTGACCTAGCCCGCTCTCAGCTACCTTCGGACGCTGCCAGAAAAGATTTCAGAGAAACGGTTAAAAAATCAAAGAACGCCTTTTACCGTAAAAAGCTGGAAGACGCCAATAAAAACCTTGACGCCTTCCAAATAGCGAAATGGCACAAGACAAAAGAAAACTTTCATATCCCTCCTCTCATTGACCTACTTTCCCTTAATTCTCCACCGACTCAATCTAATCAAGAGAAGCGGAACATCTTATTTAACAACCTATTGCAGAATCATTCAAACGTAGAAGACATCCCTCTAACCTCTCCAGCAGTCGCAAGAGTCGCTCTCCCCTTCACATAGCTTACGCTAGACGAACTCTCTAACGCTGTTCTCAATGCCGGCAATACTACCCCTGGCAAGGATGGAACACCAACAGCAGTGTTGCGGCTAGCATGGGCGCATACTTCAAGGCTAATCATAGAGCTATTCCAGTCATGCATTAACACTGGCCATCACCCACAATGCTTTCGTACGGAAATTGTGATAGTAATTGGAAAGCCTAACAAAGCGGATATGTCGTCGCCTAGGTCCTACAGACCCATTGCACTACTATCTGTGCTTGGCAAAGGCCTCGAAAGATTAGTCGCAAGACGCATGGCGTGGACCGCCATTAGATTCAAGGTAATTTCTCAGCATCAGTTTGGGGCGCTGCCGCTACGTTCCTCGGTCGACCTAACGACGTGCCTCACTCATGATGTCGAAATTGCCCTAGCCAAAGGCGAGACAGCTTCAGTGGCAACTCTGGATATCAAAGGAGTATTTGATGCTGTACTTCTGGGAAGACTTATCCGCCGCCTCAGAGAACAAGACTCGTCGGCTCATCTTTGCAATTGGATAAGTTCTTTTGCTACAGGTATGAAGGTCTGTATCCGCCTCGACTCAGAAGAAGGTACGCCTAGAGATATCATATACGGTCTCCCACAAGGATCGTCCATCCCACCGATCCTGTTCATGCTCTACCTATCTCCTCTATTCAGACTCGATAACCTCAGAAAAAGTTTTGGTTACCCAGATGATGTCGCAATTCTGGAAACTTCACCGTCTCTAGATACAAACGCTGACAGAATTGGAACGGCAGTCAATCAGGTTGTATCTTGTGGTATGTCAGAAAGGATAAAACTCGACCCAGAAATGTCAGAACTACTCCACTTCTCTAGGAGGCCTAGAGACAAAGGAGTTAGCCCACAGGTTGTTTCAATTTTTTTATAGTTGCAGAGAATCCTGCACACCCCTACCTCAAATGGCTAGGAGTGCATTTTGATCGGAAGCTATCCTTCAAGCATCATGCTCAAGTACAAACTGCCAAAGCCCCAAAAGTAGCACGAGCCATCCGCTGTTTTGGGAATACAATTTCAGAGGTTCCTCCACATTTATCTAGACAAGCCGTAGCTGTATGTGTTTTACCAATTGCACACTTTGCCGCTGAGACATGGTGGCCGGGTAGAACAAGGAAAAAGGGTCGGAAAACCGTCAGCATTAGAGTCGGCAGTCATCTAGCTGTCCTTGATAAACTTTACTCTACAGTCGCAAGAGCAATACTACCAGCCTATCGAACCACTCCTTGGGCCGCCCTACTTCGAGAAGCAGGGCTTCAACCTGCAGAGCTGACTCCGGATACTATTTCAATCCGAGCTGCCATACGAACTCGTAGACTCAACTCGCGACACCCTCTGTTTGTGTGAAGCCTAGACTCTACTCGCCTCCCGGCGTTATCTCGATTTTCCCGCTCGATTAAGAATATACCCCTTTCTGAGTGAATTGATCCGTTGCGCGTTCCACCTTGGGCAATTATAGAATCAGAGCAGGGTTCCCTAGCCCGTATTGGTTTTACCTCGGAGCCAAAGGAACTAAGGGTGATCAATTTTCATGAATTCCTTCAATCGCTTCCCAGGAATGACCTCCTAGTATACAGTGATAGCTCAAAGCTACAGGATGGTCGTGCTGGCGCTGGATTTGTGATCTTCCAGCTTGGACAGAATTTATGTTCAAAAGCATACCTTTTGGGTAAACTTCGAGAAGTATATGACGCCGAAGCTTACTCTGCCCTTCAAGGTATAAAGACAGCAGTCAACCTTCCAACTGCTCGCTTCGCCAACGATTTATGGGTATTCCTGGATAACCAGAGAGTAGTAAGCAAGCTTTGCACAGAATCCTTTACGTCTTCCTCTCAATAGATTTTTCTAGACGCTGTGGAGGTCGCGAAGTCATGGAAAACCCGATATAGACTGCCTCACACTCAAGAAGGCCAGGTACGAATTAGATGGGTTTCAGGTCATGCCGGAATCCTAGGGAATGAACTAGCTGACTTGGAGACAAAGAAAGGCGCTGAAATGCCTACCCTGGACATTAAACCCGTGTCATCGCTCGCATCTTTGCGGCGATGGAACTCCATTCGGACACTTAACACTCGTGACATATGGTGGAAAGACCACGCCCCAACCTCATACGCACATCTAGAAATAAAAACCGCCCCGATCGTCCCGAAAGAACTTCTCAGCAGGAAAATATTGGGCCACCTTATTGCTGCTAGGACGGGCCATGGAGATTTTGCAACATATCACACCCGCTTCAAACACCTAGATGCCAACATACGCTGCCGCTGTAGATCCCTCAAGACTCAAACACATATATTTTTCTGCAGAATTATGCGGCGCCGCAGTGATCGCCCAGCAGGTCCTATTCAGAGGCTCATCCCATACCTATTTGGCACTCCGAAAGGAGCTGCTACACTTGCAAAGTGGCTCAAAAATACTATTTTTTTTGAGAGCATCTGCCCTCGTTGAGTATACCACCCATAAACTAGTTTACATTAGTTTTCTGTCTTTTCTTTCGCTATTTTCTCGTTTTGACGGGGGCTCCTGGGAGTGGAGCGGGTGAGCGGGCTGTGTTATCGTCAGCCATGAGAAGGGGGTGGTCTCATACTGTAACCAGGGCTTATCCATATCGATCCTCTATGCGCAGTTTAAACTAACGCTGCACAGCATTGTATTTTTAATTTCTTTATAAGCCATAAATCCTAGAGCCCCGGCTCTAGCATCCTACGCCCCCAAAGGGGTATGGGTCACGTGCCGAAGGACACATGATACTAGCACCGACTTTAAATAGTAATTAAATAAATATTTAATAGATGCCTCAGGAAAAATATTCTAGCCTCAACTAGCATATACGCTAGTTTGGATATAACCCTGTTGACCCCCTGAAACGAGCTTGAACCATGGTTCACCAATACAACGTTCTTAGTCCCTGCAGCATAGTACATACACAAGATTCCCCCAACAAGCCAGATGAATTGCTTTACTTTAGCCGCCTTAAATTGTAACACATAGTAATATCCGGGGCTTTACTTGGGATGTAGATTTTTTTCTAAATAAGCTCATAGAGGTATACATACCCTAAGTCATTTTGTATATGCCCGACGCGTCTAAATCATCCGAACTTCGGAGAAGCAGTAGCCAAGTGATGAGAGACATATGCTAAGACCTGAAAATGCAAAACAAATCCCTGCAATCTGAAAAAAACACCCTCTTAGACGATAATTACATGTGAAAGTAGATGAAAAGCAACGCAAGGCCCTTCGTGAATGCATGAAAAACGAATCATCTATTGCACTTTTTATACATGAGCATCATTGAAATTGCAGATCCCCACCCGTCTGATACTTTTGCGATAACGCTAAGAGGAGAAATAGCTATCCAGGCGCTGGACGCAGAGAAGTAAAGCTAGGAATTTAGGCAAATTCAGAAGTAGAAAGACGCCATGATCGTTATATGAAACTCCATTTGCAAAACATGCGGAAAATTCATGCTTACTAAGCCCAAGTTAAAGTTAATTCAGAAAATTTAAAGATTAACATACCTGAATTTGCTGATATTGGGGATAATGTTGAGCTGGTGGCATCCCCATTGTATTGTACTGCGGTGGCGGTGGGGCTGGGCGATATGGAGTACCAGCAGGACCGGAATTGTTTTGAGATCTTCCCCATGAGAGACGGACACGAGAATTTCCAATTGGATACCCCTGCATTTGGTTGATTGCCATCTCAGCAGCATGTCGTTGCACGAATTGAACGAATCCGCATCCTTTTCCAGGTGGAATTTTTACATAGGTTATTTCCCCAAAACCTTGAAAAAAAGATCGCAGTTCATCTTCAGTAACATAGCCAGAAAGTCCTCCGACAAACACAGTTGTGTTGTTGGGATCAGTAAACTGATTCATGGGCTGGGGTGCGCCATAGTATCCTATTGGAGGAGGAGCACCCATACCGTAAAGCCCAGGAGAAGTCCCAATGCTACCCTGAGGCACGATTGGCATGTTGACGAGTGCCAAAGTGGCTCCCGACTTATTCTTTGGCGTAGCAGTCGATATTCTCATTGGTCTATTTCCACAGTACACACCTTGCATTTCAGTAAGGGCACGTTGTTGATCTTGCTCATCAGCAAAGCGTACAAACCCATAGCCCCGTGACATTCCTGAAATAGGGTCTGTCATGATCTTGGCAGACTTGCAGGACGGAAATCGAGCTTGAAATAGTGATACTAAGACGTACTCATTAACTTCTGGCCCAAGGTCACCGACAAAGATTGAGAATTCAGGGCCGCGATCATCTCTATGAGATTTTTAGTCTTATTAGCATTTATCTCTTATCTAGAGAGAAATATTGAGGGAATTCTCTTACCGTCTATCAGCAAGCCCGCCTCCAGAAGCCCAATTGAGTTTGAATGGACGTGAAGTATTCGGGATCAATGATCCATTTAATGAAAGGGCTTTAGCTGCTGCGGCAGGAGAAGTAAAGTCTATGAAACAATAACCGGCATTTCTAAAGTTGTTAATGCAACTTTAGAATTAATTTTAGGACAACTTACCCAGAGAACTTGTCTCGGATCATCTTGACATTTACGTTCTCACCCATTCCAAACCATACAGAGCGTATGAAATTCTCATCAATCCATGGTTCAAGCTCACCCATCCTAGATTCCTAGGATTAGTAATTTGCGTGGTAGTTTGTGAAATAACTCGCTGAAATTTTACATTAAAAGCTTACATAATAAAGCGGAGCCGTCTTTTGCACCAAACGATCAAGTTTTGAGTGCAGGTTGAGTTTAATTATGACTTGGATGGATGAATATAAAAAATTATCTTCTTACCAAAGAGTGGTTTTGGCATCACCAGTAACATTGCCGTTAGGCCCATCAACTCCGCTTTGTTGAGCAAACGGGGCAGGTGAGCCATTTTCTTGAACACCCTGTTGCATAGGTTGTTGCGGTGGTGCCATACCTTGAGGTGGCCCTTGTTGATGTAGATTTCCATTATCTTGGCTAAATTGGCTCTGCTGACTTGGATCGTAAGGAAACGCCATAGTTGTGGACAGCTTCGAAAAAATAATCTTGCGAGTATCGTAAGGTATCGTCTTTGAAAGACAGTAAACAGGTAACAAGACTGCTTTTGGTAAACCGACAAAGTTGGACAAGTATTAGTTCTAAATCGAAATTTTGTTAGCGATTACATTTGGTGTTGGAATTCCTTCGAATTCTATTAGTTGTACTGGTAGCTGGCAGACACGAATCCGAAGCATTGATGTGGCTGAAGACAGACGCCAATTAGATGAAGAAAAGAACCAGAGAATCTTAAGGAATTTAGCTCTCGAAGCTAAGATAGGCTTGGGGCCGAATTTCGAGCTGTAGTAGCATCGCAGTGTGTTAACTTAGATGGTGTCTCGTAAGTAGGCCCTTGCCCATTTTTGGAGTATGGGAGCCATGATGATTCGAGAGATGGAGAAGCCTGGGTTATATATTTGGTTGCTGCCATAATGTTGAGAATGAAAGCGTGCAATCCGTGTGATAGAAATAGGAGATTGGCTCGTGCTATCATAGTGTTTTTGATGTTGTATAATTGCAGTAGATGATTGAACTACAATCACTTCTAACATCCAAAATTTATTTTTAAAGGTATTTACTGACTAGATCCATATGAGGGGTAGGTATACCATGGCATAATACAGATGTGTCAAAACACGGTCAGTTTTCCCCTCATAATGTATGTTTCAGCAGATAGAAAAGTCGCTCTTAAAATTTGTGAAGACATGTCGTTCTTAGCATGAACGATACATATGTCCGGATATTTATGACAGGACTGGACAGTATGAGCTGTTTAAGAGGAACACTGAAGCATTTTTGTCAACGTCAGACTTGACGAGCGGGCTTTGATCCACAGAGAGATCCTTAGAAGATTAAGCAGACAGTGAATCTTTGAATTATCCCTACCTCGAGTCGCCAGTGCTTTGCGCTACGATGATGTCGTATGACTGATGATTCTCAGGATCAAGCTCAGCTAATGTCCACGGGTTTAATAGATGAAAGGCAAGCTAAGAAAAGCCGTTTAAATGATGAAGAAGTGCCTTGCACACGTTGTTTTGTCATAAACAACTAAAGTTGGCTATGGTAGCAGCATTGAAGCTATAATCCTTGCTCTGATCACATAGGAAGCGATTTCAGCATGAATCAAGGAAATAGTAGATGGATCCCTCGAGTCGGCGTTTTAGGATCCAAGACATCGTATGAGAAGGTGTGGCCTAAGTTCCAATAGGGCCTGCCAGCTACCATAGGGAATCCCAAAATTTGGCTTACCTCGAGAATAATCTTTCTTCTTATTCCTAAAGGTCATATGAAGAGTTCTTCATAAGATCGCAGACTCGCATCGGAAAACAGACTCGTGCAGAAGAAACCCCGGCTCCCAAGTCACAACAACGCTTGCGCCAATGAAATGCGCCAATAAACTATGACAGGATTAAATTGATTCAAAAATGACGATAGTCGCTTGGACGGTTCGCAGTGGATATTTGAAATCTACAGTACACAAAAACATATGGTCAGTTAGGTCTTCTCAAGTCTGTGAGACAATGGGCTCAATAGCGACAATAGTAAATTCATTATTGCATGCTCCTCGGATGTTGCCATATGAAGTGGCGTAAGGTGGAATAATTTAGCACTGATCGTGGAATCCGGATTAAGGTGAAATGAGACAGGATGAGAGGTTTACATCGTTCAAACGTCTTTGTCGGGTGGATATGATAGAAAATGAGTAACTGCAACTTGCGATGTAGGATGTGCGACTGTCTTCATCCGCGTTGGAGAGTTGAGGTTAAGCCGAAATATAGACTGTCGCCAGGGTGTACGATCTAGTTGGGCGAAGGATGGGGTGAAAAACAACAGATCTACTGACCAGGTTACTGTTGAGAAAGATCAAGCTCTGACGTGCAAGTCGGAAAATCGAAAACAGCCAGCGATACAAAAGGACACGAATGACCGTGATATCGCAGAAAAACAATAGACACAGAAAGGACAAGCAGGCGGATAACGAAAGTGTAAACTTTCGAAACTTGGTGGGATGATAGAAATTAATGAGATAGGTGCAGACGAGAAAGGAATATGGAGAAGAGTTGTGTGTGGCGTTATTGAACATAATCGTGCACCAAACAAGGAGGGGATCTCGAAATATACCCTGATCAAGTTACCCTGGTACAAGGATTGATAAACTCTCACCCAGAGTAAGTCTTGAAAGTTACACCCACAGATTATCATAGCTCAATATACAAGACATACTCCAGCCATAGGTAAACCTTATTTATTCCTGTGCCGGAGCAGAGGATTGTATTATTTGCATTAGTGTAAGGATTAACTTTTGCACAAGTTTTAAGTTAAGTGAGTCTTGTAAAGTGAATCTTCTTGCTAAGGTATTCAATAGTATCAAAGAGAACGAGTCTATTCAAACCGGTAAGCAAGGCGGAGCTATGCCAAAAGTACAGAATTACACAAGTTCCAGCACTTAAACGTTCCAAACCTGGCCTGAAGATTACGTATCCAGTTGTGCGCATCCAACACAACGGTCTTTATTGGCGAAATTCAAGTCACAATCAAGTTAATAAATATACTTAGGCGTCTTCATCTTCGTAGCTTACTTACCTAGCCAATTGAATGCATTAATAACATAGTAACTTTAATTTCCCTAGGTGGTATTTTCATAGTAATTGCGATAGCTTTCTTTCAGTGCATCTTTCGTTTCAGACTTGTTTCCGCTCTGTCACTACACCAAGAGCGTGTGACTGATTGATCACCAAGATTTTCATGCAACATTCTCATATAATTTCGATTTTAGCGCTCCGACGTCTTGTCATGTCATCTCATCTCTGTTGGACTTATTGATGGCATAATTACGTATTTGTTTGGGGGTTGCATTATTTATAATGTATAATCTAATGGCTAAAGTGCATTAGATTTTACATTATACAAAAGCGCGACCTCACGTAAGCGAGCTAGCCGCTTTAAGGTAAAATGAATCCCCAAATAGGAAAGGTGCAATACTAGAAATTTTCAGCTTCTCAAACTCCACAAGGCCACGGGGGTATTGAAAATAATCGTGCAAAATATTCTTGTATGTTCACAGGCAGCAAATGTCTCTGCCTTTTGAACACAATCTGATCGCAAGATTATTTTCAATACCCTAGTTGTTCTGCGCTAAATATGGTAAGATACTTCTATTTTTCAGCCTCAAAAGTCATGTGTAATTACGTCAGCAAAACAATCGAGTTGCATTATTATATAATTATATGAGCTGCATTACATATGTAATTTTTATAATTACTTAGACCGCCCACCTCTAGTCGGACTCACCAAATCAGGCGAGCCACAGGCCAGTCCCATATCGACTTCGGAATCCTTCAGAGCATCATGAACTGCTAGAGTCGTAAATACTTGGGAATAGAGAAGAAGTTTTATTTCTGACATGTGAAACATTAAACTTATCAAAAAATAATGTAGGTAAGTTAGATAACAGTAGGGGTGGTCGCTTTACATAATCCAAACGGTTGTTACATAAAGTCATAATACAACGCGACCCAAGTATATTTGATATTTTATGCATGTGATTTGTCATTAGCCAATCAGAATGCCCAAATATTTGATTAGTAAGGCCTAAAATTTTCGAAAATTTTCAATATTCTAAACCCTTCCCCGGTTGACCGCAATACTTAAAAGCTGTAAGAATAAAGACCTTTCATATGCATAATAGTTATGCATTATTATGTGTGTCCTAAATTAAACACATTTATGCATGTGCATAATTACATTACTACAACATAATTATTATGTTAGAATCATGAAGAACATACTGAACATAAATATTATGCATGTGCATTATCTTTATGTTACACATTTACAAAGCATAAAATAAAAGCATAAATAAAAAGTAAAATTCTATTTATAACTATGACTACTCTAATCCTTGTTGCTACTCTTTTCCAAGATACATCGTAGTACATAAATTGTAGATTGGTTTTTAATGAGGGCAGCAGGGATAAGATGATATCACTAGATAAGCATACATATGTGTGTGTGTGTATTATTTACTGTCAAACCTCGCTATAAGGATAGTGGGTCGACCCTTGTTTACGAGTTCCTATTGGTTACCTGCATCAGAGCCTCCAATCACAGGCCTTAATTTGGGGCTGACCCACTATCCTTATAGCAAGGTTTGACAGTATCGTCTGTTGTGGGCCAAGCCACTATCTCGTAGGGATATAGGACGTATTAAGGATACCTAGAATACATGATCCTCCAAGCTACAGCAGTGCTCATCCGGTGCCCGACTTTTCCCAATACCTACGTTTGAGCCAGCTAGTTACATCGGGTCAAATGGGTAGGAACGTATTCACCATGACCTGAGGGCCACGGGCCGAGGGAAAACCTAAAGGGAAACTCAGTGGGAAAACCTCAGCCATTCCTCCCGTACTCATTTTCGACGAGCAGCCGCAGTCATCTTAAATAAGCCATGTTGGAGTCAAACCTACCGCTCCTAGAAAGCCCAACCAGCACCTCACCACTTGTGCCAACAGCCTATTATAAGTGATATTGCCATCACTTAGATGATTTTGATCAGTGGAGCCCTTCGCCCTACCTCTCTGAGACAGTCGGGGGAGTTCTTCGTTGAAAGGGTGCTGGGGAAGGTGATGATGAAACGAAGCCGACTGAGACCAGCGTGGATGAATGGGGATCCTGAAGGGAAAGATTGCGACTCTTCTTGACTATCCCAGATATGCGAATATACTGAGCGTTTACAGCCGGCACCGCGTGAAGGTGAAGAGCTCAACTGCCAGCCCACTAAATAAGCATAGTTGTTGGAAATGGTACACATGTATGAGCGGTAATCACGCATACACTTACCGCGGATGCATAGATGCATGAAACAACTAGGATTACTAATTCGATAGGACTGACTAGAATATATCGTGTTTCATGGATTGGATCTAGAGATAATAGTCATGAGAGATGAGTCGCATAAGACAGCAAATCTTAATGCATGATGAGGATGAGATTGAGTACACAACTCTATGGATTAACAGCATGAACAGTGACTCAGTCTGTAGAAAAGGATGAGTGTAATAATAGAATGAGGGTACTAAGATTTGTGTATATAAGGATACTTTAACCTTCAAAAGATATCAAGAAAAACAACAAAAATATTATCGTCTAACTTCACTGTACTCATATCACCTTATCTCACCTTATCCTATTTCGGAACTTGTTCTCCTCCTTTCTTTTACCTGTATATTCTTAGCTTCTACTGCTCATAGCCTTTTTATAAAATTCCGTTTGTGCCGCTGACATCATGCGTCGTTTTGATCTAGATTTATCAAAAAAGTCATCTAGATTTAGCTGTTCCTTATAATAATTAAAATTTATCCACCCCTAGATAAAAGTCTTGAAGAAGAAAAAAGAGAATATGGTACAAAGTTTTATTTGAATTCCCATCCCAGTACAAGCTGGGCTATGAATGGGTCCCACGATTTATAAATCGTCATCCTCACCTTCAATTTGAAACTAGACGCCGAATAGATTCTGTATGAAAAGATGGGATGTCAAAGTCGGTATTGGAAGCATGGCTCAACGCGTAGTATATTCCACCAACCTGAGGCAAATAACTTGCGAACAATCATCAAGCAACGGAAAACACACATGAAGGGAAAAATAGCTCTTGTACAAGGAAAATTTCATGTTCTACCAAATAATTCTGTGATTCCATCGTTCAGGTTGAATGGCCATTGTGGAACATAATGAGAAGAAAGGGAAAATACAAGGTCAAGGACACCACACCTTGGAGGAAGTGGTGGAGACACAGAAAGTTGAAGAAAGTGAAGATAAGTTTGATAGTGAAAAAGGATATTGTATTGAATTTGATTTCATTAGCCTGATTTGGCGCCTTAATGGCCCATGCAGGAAACTATCAAACTTTTGATTTACGTAGGAAACCTTGCGCTGAAAACCCCCCTAAGCTACCTGGAAAAGTTCTATAGATTTCAGGCTTCACTTCGGGAAGTGCGATGTACTGTTTTGTCCAATACGGATTCCTTCATGTCAGATGCCCTCTCCCTTCTCTCTCCAGCGCCCGCCTCTCCAATTCTTCGGCCGACTGAAACTACTACAGCCATCCCTGGTCTAGGATCCACTGTGTTATTCTATTGAGATCTTCTGGGTTGCTAACAATGCCCTCGAATGACCGATTCTTGGCTTTCCGCCATCTCTCTCTCCTTCTCTCGACCCTTAGTGGGCAGGCCATCACCACATGCTTGGCGTTTTCGCAAAGATATCCACACAGGCAGCTTAGGTCGTCAACTCCGGGGACTTTTCTACGGTACAGATAAGATTTGAGCCCAATGTGCTCACTTCTTATCTGTATGGAAATGCTGCTTCGAGACCTTTAAAGGTGTCGGTGTAACTGGGATGGTGTTCCCGAAGTTCATCTTTTGCCTGCCTGATTTATCATCGGTGTAAATTTTAGCGGCGTTCCAGACTTCAGGGTTGGCTATCGTTCTCTTTTTCCGGATTCCATTTCGATGTTGGTGCGGCCACGAGTTCGCCCACTTTTAGAATGCCGCAGTCTTTCCCAGCTCTTTCTATCCCTTTATGGACTCTTTTCCGCAGCAGATCCTAACCCACTCTTCTCTATCCCTTTTCTTGGATAGAGATCCTTGACTGCTTTTCCTCTCGCTTGTTGCCCGATCATCCGGCAGGTTTTTTCTATGGTCTCTTGGACCGCTGAATTACGAGTGAGCCCGGCGTGCTGCACCCTTCTATTCTTTAGATAGATCTCCATCAGTAAGATAAAGATCTCATATTCCAGCACTCTCGAGCTGGTTGACTTGTAAGCTCCTGTAATACTGAGTAAGCATCTTCTCTGAATTGACTTTAGAGATTTCACTATTCTTTCGGGGATGTTCCCCTTTGTCCCCGTCTCAGCTCATGTAGAGGGTCCATATGTAAAGGCTAGTCTAACTATTGCACTGTAAAGTAGCTTTGCCTTGTGGAAGGTTGCCCCCACGTTGACTGCGTTGGTCTACTTACCGACTGCACTTGAGTCACAGCATTTTGTTGAACCTCCTTTACATAGGCGCCCCAGTTAAGCTTTGGATTGAAGTGAACTCCCAAAAGTTGAAGGGAGGATTGAGGCGTGGTGGTGTGACACTATATATCGACTGTCGCTTTCAAGTTGTGCCTGTTCCTCGCCCGTGAAAAGTGCATTAGCTGGTACTTTTCTGGCGCAAATTTTACGCTATACTTCTCGGCCCATAACTCGCAGATTTGGTGCTGCTGCTCCAGTTTTCGGCAATTTTCTTCATTAGAATCCGACCAGATCAGTATGTTGGTATCGTCTAGAAAACCTACCGCTGTAGACGTTGGAGTTTGGAGCTTCGGGAGAAGTGTGCTCACAAAAATGAGGAAGAGAATCGGGGGGAGAGATGAGTCTGGGGATATGCCGGCATGTAGGATATTGTATTATTGTAGTCCATGTAGAGAAAATAAATGTTTTGTTTTGAATTACTCGGAAACTAGGGACATTACGCCATGACTTACATGTACCTTACAGTGGCGCAACGTACAATCCTCTATCACTAGAGTTAGTTTTAGTTTTAGCCAGTGGATCCACTTTATGGAGCCAAAGGGGTTCTTTTAAGCCTAATTAGGTAGCATCATTTTTGAAATAAGATTTTCAGAGATTCTGACAGGGATTATTCGTATGGTGTTTTTGCCCGACACAAGGTTTTAGCCATTGGCGCTAGTTCACAGGCTTAACTCAATCTGGTAAATTCTTTAGAATTAAATTGATGTTAGATTTACGAGCAGGAAATTTAATATTTTACAGGTCCGCCTTGAGCAAGTATGACAGGCTCACATCTCTTGCAGATGCTTCCGATAAGCTTCTCCAGCTTGTCTGGATTGGCGGCCTCATTCAATGCTTCTTTCACTACCCCTCGAAGTTCATTGTAGGATCACTGCCTACTCCCATCCAAACTCTTGTAATGATTATGTATTTAGTCTTTCACACTGTCCCACACGCCTTTGATTGGTTAGGGGTCGGAGGAATTAGGTGGCCATTCAATCGGGGTGATGAACTTGCCTCGAAACTCATGAATTGTTCTCGCAGCGCTGTGTGAACACTTTTCAGCATCACAGGTGCCCATGATCTCATTTCCACCATTCCATCTATCAGCGGTATTATTCTCTAGGAATATAAATCTGAAGTAGTAGAACCCATTCCTCTTAAAAGAGACGAGGACCTTGCTGTCCCCACGAAACTTCGCCAAAACATCCAGCAGAAATTCTTCCTCATATTTTATCTTTTCCGCGATACAGGCGATTTCATCTCTTGGCCTGAAGATTTTGGTCTCTGTTTAATCGGTAGGTGTCGGTCGCCGAAAGAGGTGGTTGTATATGATTCATTTTTTGGAAAGGAATAAATAGCCCGTGAAACATTTACAGTGAAAGTCGGTAGACTAGAGCTTACACATCTTAAATATAAAGGATATTCACATTTAATTTGTTATTGATAATAATGGTAATGGTGATGGTGATGATAATATTGATGCAGTTGTCGGCGACAGCCATAAGGAGAGGGAGGTTTCATAGTGAGGGGGCATGGAACTAAACACCTGATAGTCCAGGCCAATAATTTATTAATCCGAAGACTAGCAGGGATCGCGCAGGACTAAAAGGGAAAATATTCGTAAGCGAGGCTTTAGTGCATGGCGAAAACTAACCCTAGTAGAAGAGTACAGTCAAACCTCGGATAACTTAGTCTCGCATAACTTTATTCCTCACATAACTTAACTTTTTTTGCTAAACCGACTCGGTTTGGTGCATGTTTCTTATAACTTCATAACTTTACTAAATTTACT
>JAKRRZ010000555.1:0-12608 GCA_022627015.2 Podosphaera aphanis | reverse complement strand
AACAGCAATCAACAGCAATCAACAGCAATCAACAGCAATCAACAGCAATCAACAGCAATCAACAGCAATCAACAGCAATCAACAGCAATCAACAGCAATCAACAGCAATCAACAGCAATCAACAGCAATCAACAGCACACATGTACACACTATCCTTCCCGCGTCAATTTACGCCTTCGCATTCCCTGCAAACACCAATACCAATTTAGTAAAATACACAGGCTTAACTAGTGTCAACCAGTTTATTGAAGACCTCGACGCGAAGCTCATTTTACAGCCACACTACCACGCAACAAACCGGCAAAAGATAATGGTTGCCGTGGAAAATTTAGAGGGATCATCACCCAAAGGAGACAACGAAACCCCTAAGGAATGGGCTAGACTTGAACTGCAAATCTCGCCATAACTTAGAGATGACTGGCCTGCGTTTGCACAAAGGCTGCGTGAAAGGTACCTGGACCACACAACTAAACACGCTCGTATCCAACAGCGTCAAATACTCAAGCAAGAGAATAACAGCGTGCAACAATACAAACAGCGGTTTGAGTACCTATGCAAAGAAACTCTCTTTTCACGCACAGTTTGGGGAGAAGAGTTCTTTAAAGGGCTAATTGAGCCATTACAAGGCAAGTTGCTGGCTACTCCACACATCGACATCACGAAATATGATGTTATTACCGAGCTAGCGCTTCAGTTTGAAAGTGGATACTAGATGCAGAAGCATCTAAAAACTCTATCTAATCCACTGGGTCATACCAGGCCCAAGCCCTATAAGCCTACTACAATTGAATCGAAAACTGACTCCAACATCTCCAGCTTCCAGCCACATCTCACACAAGATGGTAAGCTGTCGCAAGAAATAAAAGATCACAGAAAAAAACACAATCTTTGTATGGTTGATGGGGGCAATCACCCCACTTACCAATGCCAACGCCTGATTGAGAAATTAGCAAAGGAGGGCAAACCACCTCCAACTCCGCCTGTCCAACACTCAGTCAAGGTAGGCCACCCCGTCCCTTCAATAGATGCTCCACTCACTATTGCCAGCATGAGTAATGGCAAATCAGTGGAGTTACACGGGGAAATTGGTGGGGTAAAAGCAAGGGCTCTGGTAGATGGAGCCGCACAGGCAAATGCAAGTACATACAATATAATGAATGCAAATCCGACGAGGAACATAAAACCTATTAAAAGAAAGATTTGTTCCTTCGATGGGAACGTTGTCGTAGCCGCTGAATTAGCTTACGAATCGAAGTTGAACACAAAGCTTCCTGGTCTATTTGACGGAGACGTAAGTTTTGTGAAAGCACCTATAATATCACATGATTCAATTCTATCTTGGTCTACCACGGCTAGAATCGGTCAACCCTGACATGAATTGGATCACCAAAACAGTACATCGAAGACATTCGCTATCCTCACCATCCAATACAACCACTAATCATACCAATAGAGAAAACAACTCGCCATATGTAACGTCTCCTTTACCCACCTCGCCATTAGATAAAGAATCTCCTTCCCCAGACACTATTCCGCACACCGAAAACGAACATATAGTCGAAGTTTTCCTAAACACCTTTAAACAAAATGACGCACAACTAGAAAATTATGATATAGTCATTCCTGACGACTTGAGACATTTAAGTGAAGCCTCCTCAAAATCTAATGCGGCTAAACTCCCACCTCACCACAATGGTATTGACATGACAATTGATATTCCAGACGGTAAACTCCCGCGCGTAGTTCCCATGTCAAGGTTATCAGAGAAAGAGATAGAAGAGGCGAAAAAGCAATCTGATCAACTCATCGAAAAAGGTTGGATCCGCAGATGTAAGGCTCAGGCTCCAGCGAACGTCCTTTTCGTAAAGAAACCACACTCACGAATTAAGAATGTGCATGGACTATCGTCGGCTCAATGAACTGACTGTGAAAGACAAATATCCTGTACCCAACATCAACGACCTTTTTGACAAACTTCGTGGAGCTAAATACTTTACACGTTCAGACATCATCCCAGCATATAACATGATACATATAGTACCAGGTCATGAATGGAAAACTGCATTTCGAACGCCAGAATGCTGTTTCGAATGGTTAGTTATGCCATTTGGCCTCCCAAATTCGCCCCCTATATGGCAGTCATTCATCGATCAAGTCTTTCGTGATCTGGACGATGGAATCATTTCGTATGTGGAAGATTTTTTAATATATGCGCAATCAAAACAAGAGCTCCATCACCGCACTACCGTCGTCTTAGAAAAATTAATCCAAAACAACCTGTACTGTAAGCTCTCAAAATTGTTACGGTTTAGCCGTCAGACATGGCTTAGGTGATTACCTAAGCATACACATGATCACGCGCTCGCGCTCGCGCGCTGATAATATAATGTGTAATTTAGTGTTCATTAGATTCTTCTTCTACATAGTAATTTATTCAGTCGACTTCATCACAACCAGCTAGGTTTCGTTACAAAAATGCGCATTTAAATTACAAGAAGTCGATTTTCTAGGCTTTGTAATCTCGGAAGGCGGCCTCAATATTAGCCCTAAAAGAATAGAAACAATAACTGAATGGCCAATACCCAAAAATCTACAACAATTACAGCAGTTTTTAGGATTCACCAACTTTTATAGGCGATTTATATCCCAATACTCAAAAAGATGTGCTGGCATGTCTAACTTGCTAAAGAAAGAAGCCACGCAAAAACCTTTCAACTTTGATGCATATGCACTACAATCATTCAATGACATAAAACATAGTTTTGCCAACTCTCCCATTCTGCAACAATGGGATCCAAACCTACCTGGTATATTAGAAACGGATGCCTCTGGTGGTGGAATCTCCAGAATATTATCACAACGATACAATGGAATAAAGAGACCTGTGGCGTTCTGGAGTAGAAAAATCCAACCAGAGGAAACTAGATACGGTACACCAGACCAGGAACTCCTGGCGGTAGTTGACGCCTTGGTGCACTTCCGCGTATATTTAGAAGGAGCACAACACAAGATACTAATATAAAGTGAT
Organism: Podosphaera aphanis; assembly: GCA_022627015.2. Taxonomy (NCBI): domain Eukaryota; kingdom Fungi; phylum Ascomycota; class Leotiomycetes; order Helotiales; family Erysiphaceae; genus Podosphaera; species Podosphaera aphanis. The sequence goes on along the minus strand of JAKRRZ010000555.1, from coordinate 9,580 downwards.
CATGCAAACCTTCAGTACTTCAAATCAACTGTTAGACCAAATCGTAGACAATCCGGCTACATAGAAAAACTAGCCGCTTATGATTTTGACATGTATCACTGCCAAGGAAAAAAGAACCCAGCCGTTGCTCCGTCTAGGCGGCCACATTACATGGTCAAATCTTATGAAGGTTTAACTAACTGGGGATTAAATCTAAAATGTGATGCTATTAACAACTTATCAATTAATGCCTTGGTTTTAGTATAATTCAAAAATCAAATGGCAGATGCTCTAAAATTGGACAAATTTGCCTCAGAACTGCTACAACACCAATTGCCTGACGATTGGCATATAGAAGACGAAGCATTATGGTATAAACTCAACAGATTGTATATCCCTGAAACTCTTCGAATAAAAGCAAAGGAACTTGGCCATGATAGCCCTCTGGCCGGCCACTGGGGCATCGCTAGAACTATGGAATTGGCTCAACGTAGCTATTACTGGACAGGTATGACACAGGATATTCAAAATTACGTTGCAGGATGTCAAATCTGCGCACGCATCAAGTCTAAAACGCAAAAACAACATGGTAAACTAAGCCCACTGCCGGTTCCTGAAGGAAGATGGTGCAGAGTCGCTATGGACTTTATCACAGATCTGCCAAAAACAAAAAGTGGTAACACAGCTATTCTCACGTGTATCGATGCTGCAACAAGACGAGGCAGGTTCATACTAGGCAAACTCGCAGGTCTTACCGCCGAAAAAACAGCTACGTTAATTCGTAAAAATCTAGTCCGACAACATGGTATCCCTAAGCTTTTTGTTACTGACCGGGGACAACAATTCATTAATGAATTCTGGAAGCAACTTGGCTCATTCATGGGCTTTCAAAACGTACCTACGACTACAGCCCATCAGAAAGGTAATGATCTAGCAGAAAGAATAAACCAATCAATAGAGTCATACCTCCGAGCGTATGTCAATTTTGAACAAAACGATTGGGATGAATACCTAGTGTCAGAGTAGCATGTAGACAGCGGGGGGGTGGACAGGCTAAGGGGGGCCGTCCTACATAATACTAGAGATAGATGTATTACCACTCGGCCAAAAGGCCAGACCAGAATCATAGAACACTACGATCTGGTTATCTCCATATGTATATTATACAAGAAAGGCAATCCTGACATTACCTCCCCTATAATATAGATATGCCCAACCTCCGTAAGCTAAACCCATAGTGGCTTACTAAGCCAGAACTGAATACACACTAGTGGATAGCTAGTGCCAGAGCTAGACCTTGGGGGTGTTCTATGATTATGGTCTGGCCTTTTGGCCGAGTGGTAATACATCTATCTCTTGTATTATGTAGGACGGCCCCCCTTAGCCTGTCAACCACCCTGTCCACCCCCCCGCTGTCTACATGCTACTCTGACATAATCATAGAACACTATGACCCGGTTATCTCCATATCTATATTATACAAGAAAGGCAATCCTGACACCTAGATCTCTGCGAATTCTCATGGAACAATTCAAAACACGCTAGCACTGGGTTGGCCCCTTTCTACGCCGATCAAGGCTATTTACCGAATTCTCAAATCATCGACGAACAGCCTGGAGAGCCAGTTACTTGTGAAAGTGCCGCTTTACATGCCCAAAAATTAATCGACATCATGACCAAATTGAAAACCATGTTGGAAGATGAAAATAAAAAAATGAAACATTACTATGATCGAAAACGTATTGAAATAGATTTCCAAGTCGGCGATTAGGTCATATTAAAAACTACTCACATTCAGACAAAAACGACCTTGCAAAAAATTAGCTGAAAGACAAATTGGTTCCTTCCAAATTGTAAAAAAAGTCACAGACTTGACTTATCAATTGGATTTAAAAAACTTAGTGGGCAAAATACATGACGTCTTTCATGTTGAAAAATTAGAAAAGGCTAAATTCCCACAACAGACTCAACAGGAATACGGGATGGAATGGTTTGTCAACGACGAAGAGCACTTCAAGTCTCTCAAAGACATTACAAACTCCAGAATTAAAAATGGTGTTTTCGAATACGAAGTTAAGTGGAGTGATGATTTCAAAGAATGGATACCAATGGACGAGCTTGATGGTGAAGAGGTAGTAATAAATGCTTTTCATAATAGATACCCTGATAAACAACGACCACAAAGCTTGATTTTAGAACGACATACAGGAACACGACAGCCACTAACTCGATTCAGTGAATAGTGATCGGGACGATCACTAAAGAGGAGGGAGGACTGTCAAGCATTAAGGCATAGGGCTACGTAACGAAGTGATACCCACGGAGGAACGGTGTTAAAATCAGTATCGACACATATTTCTTTTGTCGCGTACATTACAACATTCATATAAATTGTATCTGTAGAGTAGACTTATCTCTTCAGCTTTATTTCATCCTTTAATTCGAGTTCTTACCTGTCTGTCATCTTAATTCCTGACAATCCAGGGCTTCATATTGAGTGTTGCCCCATTTAAGAGTGCGTATCTTAAAGTCCACGGCGTCAATCACATTTTATCCACGTCTTCCCGGGCCGGCCAGTCCTATCGTTCCAACAACCAATTCCCCGGCGCTCGCCCGCCAAATCTCCTCCCCCACGGAGCCAAGGGCATCGTATGCAAGATGTACATGTGCCCTGCCCAGCGGGCGACTTCGCGCGTGCCGGTCCAGTCTACAGCACTCGTCACCTCCATCGTGCGCAATACCTCGCGGTGTGCGTACGGACATGGATCGGTCTCGATGCACGAGAGAAGATGCCGCGGCCCGAGACTCGTCTCGGGCCACTGCCGATGCGAGGGTCGTCATCCGGGACGCAATTCGGCTCGGCATCGATCGCTGGAGGGAGAAAGCCCTCCGGCAGATGTATTTTGCCACGGAAGCGTGACGACTGAGTCCCGCACAGGGGTGCGGCCCGAGCGTTTGGTGGGAGGACGCCACTGAAGGACCACTGCAATTCTGAGTACTTCTGGCTCGGCATTCAGATGGTCGGTGCATCTCTCTCGACCTCGGCGCAGAAGAGGAAAGGACTGACGAGTGGATTCGTCTCACAATGTCATTTTAAAGAGAACCTGAGGAGATGTGAGATAGGACCTACTATCATGCTCCTTCTCTTGCTCTGAGTGGAGAATTACTTTATCTACCCTCTAGACCCCCCCCCTCCCCCGCTGCCCCTGTCTGTTTGTTGAAGTTTCACCGAAATGTAAGATGAAATATTTTCCGATAACTTTCGCTATATGGGGAGTAGAACAAAAGCTTCAGTCTAGGGTTCCTTTGATGAGCTCCGTTCAAATCTTAATTTTGAGACGAATCCATCGAGACATTGAGTTGTAAAATCTTAAAAATAGATTTATTCGGGTGATTTTTGGTGTCGAAGAGAGATGCATTTTGCGGCGCCTCCTCCTGAAAGGACGGAAGAAGACGATCCCCGCCGAGTGACTGCCACATCATCGCGACGTTGAGTTGTGCCTCGTTAAAAAATAGTTCGCATGTCAAGGCGGTAATGGAGGTCGCCTGAAACAGAGATAAAGGACAGGCGGAATAGGGCTAATCCAATTTTAATTGCTTGAGATTGCTAAACAGGACTGGGATTGTAGATATTGGAATCGGTGCTCGTCGCTGAAGTACTTATGGAGCTGAACCTGTAGAGCTGTATCTTCTTAGTTTTGCAATCGGTATTATACCTTACAGTCTCTTGAACTCATTAGTTCCCTTCATCTCCGCGGATCTTATTCCAATCGTCCGAGTACCCTCGTCTTGTCACTTTAGCTCTCCTTCAAAGACGGCGTCTTCCACTCATAAGTGATAGGCGCTGTGACATCAACTTTTTGCCCCCGAGCACATGACCGCATGATGGCGAAAGATCTGTACGAAACCATTGCCAAAACTAGACAAAAATCTGCGACCGCCCCATACTCCATGACGCTGGAAGGGTTTCGTCGAGTCAAATTGACCACAACTGTGGACCAGTACATTGACGCTTTCCAAGCCAGCCTCTAAAGTGTCAACTACGCAGCAGTCTGTCAGTCACCAGACAGACAACCAGCGACATAATAGGTCCAGGGCACCCAATCCATTCATATGCATCAGACTGGAAATCCAAGATTTGAAGCTTGTTTGTTACGAGGACGAAGACGAAGACTAGGACTTGTACTTTTTCTCGCGAACACATCTTACAATGGTCATGGAATTACAGAGCACGTAAATAGGAACGCCAACCAGCGACAGAGTCTGGGACATAGGCAAAGGTCTCGCGTCCGCAGTGTTATATTGGGGGCCAAGCACGTCGCCTGATCGAAGCCGTGGTGGGCGACGCGAGCGTACGTACGTTAGGAATGGCAAATATACATCCCGCGAGACGCTAATGTTTTTTATGCATAAACGGGAAGCAACCGTACGATTTCTCCGCCACCAAGCAGTGCATTTTCGGCACACAACAACCCTCCAACCAACAACGCTCGCCTCGACCCAGCCCTCAGCTCTTTTTTCTTTTTTTTTTTTAAATCATTTTGTATTCAGCCTAGAAGCTATGACAACAGCCCTCAGCTCGTCAATACTCCTTTCGGTGAAAGAGGTTCGGGATCTAGGGCAGGGGGGCTCAACGGATCCAAAGGGCCTGCTCGTGGCGACGGGAGGAGAGACGTATGACTGCGATGGTCGAATTGGAGAAAGATGGTTTGGGTTAGGGTGAGATCGTGTCGGGAATAAGCAGTGACGAGTGGAGATTTCGTTAGTGGGCCTCCCTCCAACAGTACTGAGACTGACTCTTTGGATTTGCAAGCACACTGCAAGCCTACGTGGGGTCACCATACTAGTATGTATGGTGCTTGAAGAAATAACAAGCCAGTGCTGTGAAGACTTAATTAGTAAACATGTCAAAAGCAAATTTGTATCCCTAACATATCAAATCTTTGGATCCTAGCAGTACCTATCATGGCTACGTGCGTCTTGTTATCGCATCAAATTATGCCCACCAACCCTACTACTTTGAACTTGATGTCGACGATGCCAGTACAACAACGGTGGATGTTGAGCCCTAACCCTGATCGCTAATCTCAGCTCTACTAGTATCACCCACTCGTAGTTGTGATATGGTAGGAACGGGTGGCAAAGACTCGTCGCGAGAGAAATTACACCACCGACTCTAAATCCTAACCATGAACTAGTTGTTGTAGTTTTAATAGATGGAGGGAGCGAAAATCGACACCTTTTCGCTATCCTTTCTTATTTGACACAGATCAGCTTGATTTTGAAGCGGTAGATATTCATTTCCGCTCCATTTGGGGGACGTTGGCGGATTTTAGCGGTTATCCATCATAAGCATGCCAGGGCCCGACGGAGACAAAATAGTCACTTAAAACCTCTACATCTATGCTTCCTGCGTAACTTTTCGCACTCGAACGTTCGACAACAATCCAAAGATTGTGCGGACCTTTTTGCGGCGTTAAAAATAGATCCTTCAAGCGAATACCCATTGAAGCGTCACTGAATTCGCCATCTCCCGAAATACCGAGAATTGTTTTATTGGAATCGTGTATCGTCTCAATTGAGATCCGGAGCATCGGTCTTGATGGTGTAGAGGTTTCAGAACAATATCTAGCTATCCCACTAATTTTTGCTGTTAAAACTAGCATGAGCTTAGTAAGGCGCGTAATGGCTAGAGGTACTCGCATCTTTTTGACGCTCCCAACAAATATGAGGGGCTCTAAGAGAAGGCTAAGGCGACCGGCATTTTCCGATAAAAGTGCTTTTACCTCGCATGCAACGCTCGAATCTACGCGTAAGGTGAAGTTTCCTAACTGTCCCGACCTAAAAGTGGAGCAGACGATAGTATATTTGCCGGCGATCACACCAAGAATCGATGCAAAAGCATAGCCATGTCGATATTCGCCGGAGTCGACTACAATATCTTTTGATGCAACATTTGTGACTCGATCTCCACATCCCCACAGTAATTGGACATGAACTGCAAGATCCTGCTGATCTGCTTCGAGCATCAAAACAAGGTCGGCTCTTGATGGAATAAAAATGCTGTATTGTGGATTTACTGCATACGATGAGCAGTTTGCATTCCCACCAGATGTGCGAAGATTCCAGATGCCATTCAAAACTGAATGGTATGAAAGCCGATCCAATGCTTTATCTATCGTTAATGAATACTGAGAAAAGCACGAGAGCGTAAATGAGTATTTAAAAAGGGGTAGTTCTTGTTGAGCAACGACGAGAGAGTAGGCTTTTGACGGTAATACGTCTAATTGAGCAAGAGTTTGTGGTGAGTCAACAAAAGCTCCCCGGTGAATAGCATCATCGCTAAGATAAACTTTATGACCCTTGGCATCGAATATATATAAACTGATGAAACCAAGAGGGCTCGAACTCTTTGTCTGGGTTTCATGTGGAAGCAGACTCAAGGTTTGCTCCTCTGTCGAAAAGTGTCGACTGAGTAGAATCCACACGGTTTCTTTGTTAGATGATCTTAAACAGAATTGAGGGTTCTCAATGAGCGACTTTGAATTTTTGTTTTGAGGAATTGTCCACGTAAAATGATAATCCTGTCGATGATGAAATAATCCTGGATTCCAGCTTAAGTACATTGATTGAAAGTATTGAATCACAGTTTCAAATTTCATCCAGAAAGCCCCGTGGGGGAGTGATGTAGAACTTGATGAAGTCTCTACATCTTCGCTCAAGGTTTCCTCGGAGGTAGCTGTATCTAGCATTGAAGGAAAAACCTGTGTCCCTTTCCAAATCGTCGCATTTCGCCAGGGATTTTTTATCAATAATAATCGTTGTGATGCAGATTCTCTGATATCTAGGATTGCATAGTCATGCTCTCCAACCAAACCTATCTGATCTTCTTCTGTTGGAGAAAATCTGCCAGTTCCGAGTGTTATCATGAGATCTCCAAAACCGAATGCTTTGTAGATACGAGGCCAAAGTTGTTCAGTTTGAACTTCATCGCTAACATCTACGGTCAGGGGATCGCCTTGCTCCGGGAAGCAGCGTGACTCTCACCTCTGAAGAAATACCTGCTCCGGAATCCAGCCCGAGATCACCCATAGATCAGTCCCGGAGTTCGAGCCTGGGAAATCGTATCCACCACGCACTTTGAGATAAGCTTTTTCTACCAGAGCAGGCCACAGTAGTCGAGGATTGCTTCGATCGATAACATGGAGACTTCTCCGCGTCGTAGATGTGGGTAACCGACTATCGATGATGACTTTCCTGAAGCAGCCATTGAATTGAAAACAGAAAACATACTTACCCGCCTTTGACAACATAGGCCGATCCTCTACTTTGTCGTATGGATACAGTACAGAAGACAAGAGCTTTCGTAGCATTAGCAAATAGATTTCATTTTCAAGATATTGCTATACCATGTCATGACCCTTAGCCGCACGAGAAATAAGAGCACAGAGACTAGCTACAACTGAGCAGTTGGTAGTTATATCTTGGACTAAATCGACATTTTTCTCGGACTGCATGAACGCAGTATGATGGATATGAGTCGATTTGTCTAAATCTTCTTCAGGCCTTATCCATCCCGCAAAAATACTCTTCTGTGTATCAGAGAGCTTTAGATTCACAGACTCACTACGAAAATTAGAAGCAATAGGAGTGGAGGATCGGGGGTTGGAAGATGGTACGTGTAATATATTCCATTTTCAGCTAAGTCAAAATCTGTCAATTTGGGCTCAGAAGTCCATGGTGGGAAGATAAATCCATGAAGTCTCGATCCCTCGAGCAGAATGAGTTTTTCTGTCTTGGAGAGGATTCGTACCGAGAGCGGCGCTTTCAATGTGTTTTTTGGTGATTTTGAAGGACTTGGGGACCAGGTCTCGGAGTGTTTAATATCTTCTGCCCATGATAGTAATTTTTTGCACTTCACTCTCAATCGAGCTCTCTTTATATCTGAGATGGCAAACTTAGCCGCTTCCATGTAAAGCTCTGTGGCACGAATGGCATTGTTTAACGCTTCTTCTCTGGTCCGAGATCGAGGAATGAGAGATTCTATTTCCTATACCTTATGAGTCGCAATACGATCGGTAATGCTGACAAAGTTCTCTTACTTGGGCTTGAGCTTCCATATTTCCCTAATTGCTTGTACATATGGATTGAATTCAGGGGGTATCAGTTAGAAAAAATATACATGTACAGTCAAACCTCGGATAACTTAGTCCCGCATAACTTTAACCCTCAAAAAACTTTATTCTTTTTGCTAAACCGACTCGATTTGGTGCGAATATCTTAAATCTTCATAACTTTACTAAATTTACTGAAAATACAGTTTTGAGAGGGAGGTTATTTATAGATATAGCTTATATAAGCCATCTATCTGGGGTATTTTGGGTTCCAGATTGGGAATCGGTGCTATCACGTGAATGATTGACAAAAATAATCTGAAAATAATAGTTAGCGTGCGATAATTAAAGGGGACCCTTGTAAATAACGTCCTAGCCTATTCTGAAATAAACTATAGGGTAGGTTGCAAGTCTTATAAATTAGAGAATTTATCTCCTAATTGCTCCAGCTCAAATCCACTCCACCAACAACCTACCCTACAGCATATTTCAATTAACATACTAAATATTCTCATCGTGTTCTCTTGAATTGAAAGCCTTTTCTTTTGTTAAGTCATTAGATCTCTTGATGAAAATCCAGTCCAAAAACAGTTTTTTTGTTAAAGTAAATTATTATTTATTTATCTAGTTACATGCAGTATATTAAACTGTGGAGACGAATCAATAATCCAAAGGTACATCGGTTACTAGAAAACACCACTGATCAGTTATGAAGGGTAAAGTCTCTTTTCAGAAGGGATATCGACCTAATAAACTCATAGTAAGCTCTTTTTGAAGCTTTATGTTATATGAACTCTAATAAAACCTTGTAGTAGGATGTCTATACCGAGCCCATGTCTCCGGCATAGTTCGCTTTCTCTTTAATTGTCCAATTTCTTCTAGAAGAATTCGGTCATTTGAAAGGCTTTGTCTACTTTTAAAATATGCCTTGAGAAATTTGTCATTACCAATCTTTTGCTGCTCTTCTAATAAACTCAAGAGATTTTTCGGATAGTTGATTATCAACGTAAGCTATATGATAAGCATGACGTAAATTCATAACCATCCGACGAGCGTCAAGATCTACCCTCAACCTTAATCTGCTCCTGCAGGGGAATCTCTCCATTTGGCACCGATCGCGAAGGCTTATGCTCTCGGAGTCATCTTTCCAAACAGTGTCATGGCAGCAGTGAAAGACATATGAAGGAGTGTCCATCTTTTCGATGTTTGCTTGACGGAGGCGATGGCCTCCTGCCTCTCGAATGTGTCCGACAAGGTCACCAATCGCTTGATTGAGGTGACTCAAATCGACATCACCATTGCTATATCTCTCCAGAGATCGTCCGAAAAAGACAGGTGGTTGATCAAGGTCAAAATTATGATGTAAGTCAAGCAACTTGTTTTGGTTCTAATTGAATCTCAGTAACACGGTAAGGAAATCAGAGCAAGATGGTAAAAACTTACGGCATGACTCCAAATTTTGACTTCATAAATGAAGCTGGCCCATT
>JAKRRZ010000554.1:0-19099 GCA_022627015.2 Podosphaera aphanis | reverse complement strand
CTTCCAATATACACCGTCTTCAATGAATTGTGCCATGACTCGATATAATTGTTGGTATTTATATTCAACATTCCCTTTTAAGGTAATTAGAAGATTTTCAAGTCTATTTGGATAGGTACTTGTACTAGCCGATCGATTGGTAGACCACCATTTTTCGGGATGCTTCAACCAAGTCGAGTCAAGATATTCTAACCAATCTAATTGGTTAAGGTCTAGATACTTTCAGTAATAGTTTTTCCAGACCTCTCCGAATTCAGGAACTGAATTAGTTCTCATCAACTTCAAAAATTCTTGTACTGCAGAAATTCGTAACTGTTGATCTGCCTCTTTTCTCATATTTTTTCTTAATTCTCCTTGGGCCGAGCTACATATATGCAGCTTTTTGTTGGCCTGTGTCCTCATAGCTCTGAGCATGTGCCAATGGCACAGCCGGATCTGCGGATTTTCGAATACAGACCTAATTGCTGCCATCTCTGTGGCTGAACAATCAATCATGAACTTCGGATCTTTTGGAAGCAATGCTTTCTCTTTCAACCAGTTTAACCATCTTGCAATTGGCCGCTAGGTCTCCGAGTCAGTAATCATGAATGCCACTGGTATTCCATAACCAGCGGCATCATGTTTAACTAAAATACTGTAAATGAACGCTTTCCTTCCACGATCCTCGAGTGAATAGCAGACATTGTGCGTAGAGTCTAAAAACAAGATAGAATTGTATTTTAAAATGACTTCGATTTGCCAGCTGGAACAAAAGGCGTAGTAGAAAACGTTATATTCGTCAACTTTATCCTCTGGAACGTCATCAAGAATCGCAATCCCACCCGCTTCAGTAACTAGCCTAGTGTATTCAAGAAAGCTCTGCCAGCAGTTGGGTTGCAGTTGCCTGGTATTTGTCATTTGTTTTCTTCGATGATTGTAAAAGTCCTGATAGTTTATTCTCAGAATTTCAGGTACTTCTACTCGTGTGCCGGATTCAAGCTTCTCACTACCCAGTAATTCTAATTTTTCGCAATCATCTCGTGTCATTCGTTTGAATGTCTTCCAATCCATTCCTGTACCAAACACATTTTGGAGCCAGTCCCTTGTCGCAGGGCTGAGCCTTGACTGAGTCCACGTATCCAGAGTGTTCAAGTCATGTCCAGTGTGAATATTATTGAATTTGACAAATATTTCATCCCAGAAAATTTTTTCTGGGCCTTGATAGAAGCCTTGCAACCCACTTTTCTAGTAGATTTGGATGATGATCTTTTTTCTTTCTCTTCAGGCTCGGGTTTAATTCTGGGAGTACCACTAAATGAGCAGCTAAATATTTTGGTCCACTCTACAGTCACAGGTCTTCCACGCTTGGACAGTTGCTCTGCCTTGCTTTCAGAAAGTTTCTCGTCCGCTTTCGTCGCAATAGTATTTTTATGTGAGTTCCATTCAATGACTTCATTCTGTTCCCTGAACTATGTCGTAAAAGTTTCCTCGTTAGGAAATTCAAAATCGATAACTGAAGCATCTCTTGGACTGTAGGCATTTTCGATAAGACGAGTTGGGTTGAAAGGAAGCATTTTTGTTTAGAAATGCTGCATATTAGTCGGATTTAGTTTTTGGAGTATCAGCACGAAAGCTCCACTTACATTTAATTCAAATATAGAACCTGATTTGAAATGAGTCTTGGGAAGCGTCAGAATCTACGGATAAGTTAGTTAAGAATGGATAAAAAAGCGCGGTTTATTTACCCTAATGTAGGTTTTTATTTTTGATGGTAATGAGTATGTAGATTCAAAAATGACAATAATTGTTTGTTGTGCAAATTTGTAATGTAGCTGTTAACTGATTGATTGTGGCGTGGAAATTCTTCTCCTCATTCGAGCGAGTTTAGATTACTCATCAAGTCGTTATCTAAAGTGACGCCAAACGTTGTCACGAGTTTATAGAGCCACGCACAACCATTTTAGAACGATCAAATGACGTAAATACCATCGAGTATTTAAGGTCGCGCCGTTAGCGCACCTTACGTAAATGGTACAGCATTTACGTGTGAACAGTCTGTTATATCCATGTTGTTGGAGAATGAAGTGCAGAGCAGGTCTCAATATGTCATAGTTACGTAAGTCGTGTTTGACTATGTACCAATTAGGCGCGGCGATGAAGATTATAAAGTTAAGGTAACGCGACGCGTTTGTAGAATAGTCCGTTACGATATACTCTTTTTTTTTTTTTTAATCATTCTTGTGTATGCAGCCTTCAGGCTATGACACGAATGACCCTGGTGCGGTACATGGAGCGATGTTTTAACATGACATAGGGGGCACTCACACCGAACATCATTTGAAGACATAACTCGAAGTCAGGTGCCTTACAGCCCTTTCTACCCTCAACCGTATATGTCTGCCGCAAGAACGCATTTCAGCCACCCACGGCTGTCCTGTGTGCCTTCAACATCGTCACATACATGACCAGGCGAGAAATGTGGTGTGAGGGTCTTGCTGGATTCGAACCAGCTTTCTCCTGTCTCAAGTGGGGCATGTACTCTACTTGGGAGAATGGCCCGGACGGTGTACCACACCACCATCCGACCCTACGATATACTCATTCTAGTTCTTATAGCATAGTTTCCGAATCCCTCTATTATAATATACCTCAGAGGCACGCCTCTTCAATACATGTTATATAATGGGGGGCCGGTAGCTCTCCTTTAGCTTTTGGGGATCTCTACTTCAGCCCTGCGAAAATACCCACCAAATGCTCTCTGATTGGTCAGTCAGGTCTTAAATTAGTTCACATTCGCTTCTTTGGAATTACAGGCTACATCCCTGTTATAATTTGGCTCGTTGCTTTGGGGAACAATAAATTGATGACTGTACTTACAGGCAAAACGCTTGAATTTCGAGCTGCATTACTGCTTTTTTTTAAATATTTTTATTACTTAGGCGTCGTGCCCGCGCACAGCAGCGTGAAACTATGTAACACGTGCCGGTCAGCCCAGCCTTAAAAGCTACCCGACGAATCAGTGTCAAGATGACCCACAAAAGAATAGAGGGACCTAGGCCTTCCTGCCTAGCTGTTCTATCTTGAAGTAATGATGTAGAATATTTACTACTTTTATTTAGGGGCTGAGCAGCAGAGATAAATACATGTGCACGTACGGCTTTACCTATAGTCTGTGCGTCAATAGCGCCATGTTATTCAACACTAGCATCCGAATAGTATTAATTACAAACATTAAGAGCACCTTTCCACTAGGACTCTTGTGAAGAAACTTCTAGTGGGGGCCTACTACGAGGATTGGGGGGAATTACAGCCTACCGCACGAAGCAGCTTAGGGGGGAGCATTACTGCTTTTTTGTATAAAGGACTACCAATAGGTTCACGAAGTCATTCTTTATTCGCGAAGGCAAATTCGTAGATGGGAAATGTTGGAGGCTCTATAATTTACAAAAGAAAAAAAGGAGATTGACTCCATCAAACTCCTAGATAAATGATAAGATCAAAAGTTGTAGGCCTTGAAAGAGAAATTACAAAGAGCTTGCGTTCAGCTTGTCTAGCTCTTGATTACAATCGCTATTCTTATTACTAGCCTTGTATCGCTATCTCAAGTGAAGGGAAGTAAGGAGTCGTGAGATTATTGGGGCTAGAGTGACGAGGCGATTGATCTCTTGTTGCATCTCCGGCTTTTTGAAGCGAGAGTGCTTACAGGTGCGTGTAGATTTATTCTGGGTAGCAACGACGTGCAAACCTTTAACACAGAAGTACCTTGTCATTCCAAAAAATCGAATTTGAACTGATTTAAGACCCGATTGACCGATCAGAGAGCATTTAGTGGGTATTTTCGCAGGGCTAAAGTAGAGATAACGGGAGGAAAGGAGTAATAGAAGTGACACCACTAAACCATTGTACAAGCGCCTTTAGAGATCGGACTAATGTGATTTTAAATACTCAATCATGTAACTATGGGAGGTAGTTTTAGTAATTTTCTTGTATCTCAAATGTGACCAATACCCGGTCGGAGGTCGGCGTTCGGCTATTTGAGGACACGTGAGGTGGGAATTTCTATTTCCGGATCACGTTTACCTATTTTTGGCGCTATTTTGACCCGCTTGTGCACAAGTTCTGCCCTAATACGGTAAACATATCACGTGGAGATCTGCAGACAATTTGGCCGACGGAACCAGTAGTTTCGCGACCAAGTGAGACGCACGATACGTTAGTTTTTCTATTTTCACGACTTCAGATATTCTATTATCGGCAAATATGCTATAGGGGGTACATTCTATATCAGGGGGACCCACAATATCAACATCAACGGTTCGTGTTTAGCGATAGCAAGTCAGAAGGCTGAAGAATTCAAAGGGATCCAGAACGCGAGCATGAAGTTCAATCTCCACCACCCACGCTGTGTCTTACGGTCAAATGAAGTGTTTGAAATGCCGGTATAAGACCGCTCGTAGTTCTGAGCGTTAAATCAATGATTCCTAGTGATATTATCTGTATACAAGAATTTGGTGCACAGCTCGGAATTGCGAAAGATCTTAAAGCCAAAGCATACAGTGGGCTCCTGGCGTGCTGACTGTAGATATCTTTGCTGAGTGTAGAATAAACCTCCTAAAGGAAAAATAGAAAATACGAGACATAAATTGTTGGGTTTTCATCCAGAATATTGTCTCTTTGTATCATTAGTTACCTGCTCACCTGCATAGCCCGAGGCTATCAAATTCAAATAATTTACAGATGGCAGAATTAAGATTTCATCCATAAGGCCCACTACCTTGTGAGCATGAAGATGTTTTTCGTCACTCCTCGTGAATAAGAAGACCTTCCCTCTTATGATGACTTCATAATCGTGATCATATCCTCTCTTTTTGGACCAACGCCGATATACTTTATCGGAATCCCCAGAAATTTTTCAATAAATTCAACGTATTCGCGACACTGGTCAAGGATTAATAATTTTAAGCAATTAAATGGCTTTTTTGTCAACACTTACGGCTGTTGGAAGGTCACTGTAAGTTTTGCAGTTGCCAATTGGTTTCATCCAGCCTTTTAAGGTTACATATTCGACTTCAACCTTATCAAGGTGCTCTAGGTCGGCTGGGAAACCTTCGACTGGTTCAGAACGCCCCGGCTGTCGATACGCTACAGCCACCTTAATTTCAGGAAAGTCTGTAGAGAATGTTAGAAGCTACAACATAATAATTGGAAATATCTTACCATCAAGAATATCCAACTTGGTTAAATTAAGTGCCGTATAGGAGTTTATTGCTGCACTATACTGCAAGAGCTTGAGATCGAGCCACCCACAACGTCGAGGACGACCAGTTGTAACGCCTACTTCCCGGCCAATATTCTGTAGTTTGATGCCCAGATCATCTGTAAGCTCTGTGGGAAATGGCCCTCCGCCAACTCTACCATAAATGTCAGCCTTAAGCGGTCTAGATTCATTTCGCCCAAGAGCTGGACGAACCTTGTTGTGTAGGCCTTCACCACCCCAAGAATAGAACTGATGCCTTTTAATATGTCAGCAAGTGATCTGGCGTAATTAACTAGCCATATTATCAAAGAAACCTACTTTTGGGGTTCAAGCCACCGAGGCCAGTGAAGACACCACCAAGGCCAGTATTGCTAGATGTAACATATGGATATGTGCCAGCATCAATATCCAACTATCGGAACTGATTACCAAAGGAATTTCTGACAGGACCCCGAGAAATTATCTGGGCTATCATCTACTTACCATTAATGCATTTGCTCCTTCTATCAATACAGGCATTTTAGACTGTTGTGCACTCACAAGAAGTGGAACCTGATCAATAACAAGTGGTGCCAGTATTTTGCGGTATTCCTGTTCATCAGAATTAGAATATCATCTCTTTTTATATGTTTACCATTCGGTTTATTTTTATGATTAGGATTAGCTAAAGCGTAAAAAACTTACTTTAAATCTAGTAATTTCTTCTTCAGGATCATAACGTAACAGATCTCCGAATCTTTTTTTAAATCCTGCACTGTTCACAAGTATACGTGAGTTGCTTCTTTACCGACAGCAGGTCGATCAAACTTACGCTAGTGTCCGTACTTTGGACTCAAATAGCTGCTCTTGGAAAATATCTCCAATCCTGATGCCATTTCTTGAAGCTTTGGTGCTGTAGCAAGGCCCGATTCCCTTTCCCGTGGTACCAATCTTGCCATCTCCGAGTTCTGCTTCTTCGAGGCCATCTAGTCTCTGATGTAGGTCGAGGACAACACTACCCATGCCCTGTCAGTGACGGTCATAGTGTTTCTCATCCATATCCCTATTACATACTGAGCTCGATCACTGATCGAAAGTCTATTTCTTGCATCTGATAAGCCTTTTGATTCGAGATCCTCTATTTCTTTTAAGAATCCTGGGATATGAACTACACATCCAGATCCAATAAGGTTGTGTGCTTTTGGATTTAGTAGACCGCTTGGTAGTATATCTCAGAAATGTTAGATGCGCACATAATTTGCATGCAGAGGTAACTCACGAAAATCGTACTAGATGGATTCAAGATATGAATTAGCATCATTGTTTCTTCAATCATGAACCATAATCATGTATCCAAGTATTTTTATGGGGAGATTGTTGTGTGACAGTGATGCTTTGGCAGATCGTGATTTAACTTACCGTGACTCCATTGGCAACGATGGTATGCCTAAAGATATCAGTCGTCCAAATTCAGCAGAAGGAATGTCCGGAACGATTGATTACCCAGCATTGTTTCCTCCTTGAGCTCGGCAAACAAGTCGCTGTTCAGGACATAGAATATCGACTAATTTACCCTAGAACAAGATGTGTGAGCGTCTTTTTGGGGTCTGTGGATGACTGCGCCGTTCATACTTTTCCTTCATCACCCTGAACGGGAAGTATTAGCTTTCATGTAATCCATAAAACTTGGGCAATTGAGTTCGTTACCCATTGGGCCCCTAAAACTACAGTCACTGCCATTCTTGATATTTCTTCACTCAAAGTGATTTGCTTGATCTTGACTAATAGATAAAAGTAAAACGGTGGACGTTGTTGTCGGCTTGGAAGGTATCTCTGCCAGAGCTGGAGTTGGGTCGGGAAGGTCAGACGTCGCAACACAAAATCATAAGAAATTAGATATTATTGCCTCAGCCGCAAGTTGAGCTTAATCAATTTTCAATTATTCTGACAGTCTAAGCTTCAAAAGGGATTTCACGGGCTGATTGATTAAAGTGCTGGCAACGTGCAGCTTGAGATGGGCTACTGGTAGTTAAATGTATGGTGTTTGTCACGTAATGTGACTCATCTCGTAAGAAGAGTATAGTTACTGAAAGAAAATACATATTTTTTGGCGTGAAGAACACCATCCCACAGCTGGTTGGTTCGTAAGACACTACTAACTACTTTGTATGTTACACTGCAACAATAATCACTTCGGGTAAGGCGAGTACTAATAGTACTAACGAGCAGTACATGTATGTCATTTGACTGATCGAGTGGCCTTCGTTTTTGTATACATCAGACTCTGTTTCAAACGTCTTCAATGACACTACCAACCCCGCATGAATTTCTAAACTCACTCTTTTCCGATCTTTCAACATCTTCTTCTTCCTCTTCGTCGTTGTCGTCGTCGTCGTCGAAGTATTCAGCCGACGAGTTCAACCGTTCAAACCCCTTCAAGTCTTTACCACAACCCTATCAAGCTCTCCTCATCAGTCTTCATGTCTTCTTCCCTCCCCCCATGCTACTCCAGGCGCTCGATATCCTCGATCATGGCCTTGTTACCAAGCTAATTCTCAGAAGCGATGGGCATCCTGCGCTATCAGAATCCACTCGCGTCACCCACGAGACATCCTCAGACTCCTCTGCTTACGAAGATGCGAGAAAAGAACGAGAAGTAAAGACTGAGTACATTTTTTACCAAGTGCACTCACATGTAGGCCGAATAACTCATCCTTCGAGTCGTCATGCATCCATGTACTCCACAAATCATGCCTACAGGGTGCATCTCTCGAGCTGGAACTGTTCATGTGCTGCATTTGCATTCTCAGCCTATCCTACAAGTCTACCGAAGAACTCGCCCCGGCCGAATACAACGGAAGGTAGTATTGAAATGATAGAAAGAAACCATTTGGATAAAGAAGAGGCATCATGTCCTTTCGGAGGGTCATTTTGTAGTTATGGTAACGGAGAGGCAGTACCACTTTGCAAACACTTGCTTGCCTGTTTCTTAGGAGATCGCTGGAAGAGTGTTTTGGGACCTTACCTGAAAGATAGGTGGGCTGAAAGGGAAGAGATTGCAGGACTCAGCGAATACTAGGTATGTGATGACCAGGACGCAGGACGTAAATAATGACTCCATACTGATTAATATAATTTATAACTAAGAGAAGAAAACGTTGCATTATCCAAAGCTTTCTTGTGATTTGCAGGCGTTAGCCAATTATCGCACTTCCTTCTTTATCCCTCTATCTTTGACCATACAGTTATCAACCTCTATCAGGTTCCATCATCTTAATCAAGATCCTTGTGAATGTCTGCTACTGCTACTGCTATAGCTACCTCTGGTGCCCATTAATTCTTTCCAGTGAAATTAAACGTCCGCTGAACCTATATTCAACCTTGTTCAATGGCAGCCCCAATTGTTTCGGCATTGGTGTAACCCTTGTTCGGGGTAAGTTTCACACGATATCTCGTATAGCTATAATTTAGCTTAATGCCGTATTGCTCTTGCATTAGCCATGTCACTAACCTGACTGCTTTAGCGAACAGCATCTCGGTAGATCAGGGGGGATTTCTCGACAAGGGAGTAGCTCCAACATATAGAATATCGTGAATACTACATTGTCGAAGAACGTTTGGGCCTTTGGGGCTTGAGGGGAGTTTATTAAAAGGCACGCGCAATACTTGAAGTTTTCAAGCTTGATAGTTTCAGATAAGAATAATCGTTTTAATCATTCAAGCCCAATCGATTTTGGAGTCAAGACATCTCTATGGTTGGTCACAAACACTTATTTAGGAACAAAAACTTTTCCTGTCTTGCTCGACTTCATCCATTATCACCATTTGACATCATACACATCAGCGCTGTCGTAATCACAATGTTCACTACTATCATTCTTTGCTTGAACTAAATCTTTCTTTCGTAGAATTTAATTTGAGTTTCCAAATCCTAGAAAGAAGACACTCTGAAGAAATATAAATTTTGTAACAATGATTTCAACGCAGACGCCTTCAAGACCATCACGTGATCGATATCCACAATGTTTATCACGAGATCAGCGAGTCCAAGCATCTCAACACCAAAAAAGTTATCAATCACCATCACTAATTGTTTGCAGGTGAGAACTTTAGCGAATGAGGGCTACTCCACAAGAAAAATTTCACACAATCTCGCCTTCAGCTACAGACAAGTTTGCTACACCTTAGAAAATGCTGATCTTTCTCCAAATCATTCGACAGGTTGGCCCCCTGTTCTGAGGAAACCTCAAGTTGATGAGATAGAATCTTTTGTTTGTTCTTCTCCTGAAAACCGATAAATGTCTTACCTTCAGCTCGCTAATTTTGTCTTTCGGCACTTCGGCGTGAGCGAGAAGGCGATTCGACGAGAAATAAAGAAGAGAGGATACGCTCGTCAGGTCGCCGCTGCAAAACCTCCTCTTTCCCCAGAAAATATGAGGAGGCGTTTTCAATTTGCTAGCAGTCATCTGCATTGGGAAAAAGACGATTGGATGAGAATCCTATGGACAGATGAAACTTGGTCGACCGGTGGTCATCATAGTAGATGTTGGGTGACAAGGAAGGCCAGTATTACTTGCAATTATTCACCAAGTTGAAACAGTCATACTGAGTCTATCACCCAAGGTAGGCGAAGTCTACGATACTAAATGTGTCGTTGAAAACATTCGGAAGCGAATTGGGTGGATGTTTTGGGGTTCTTTTTTTGGAAGAGAAAAAGGCCCCTTGTTTGTTTTGGGAGGAGTGGCACTCTGTCACAGCAGCCTCCTTCAGTGAGAGAATAGTACCTCTTATGCATGGGATGGTTATTTTATTTAGTATATGTGGGAGCTGTGTGTGACTGGACGCAGAAGAGTGGAGGACAATTACTTAGGTATGTGTATGAATTGAAGTGTGTATTGTGATATTAAGAAGAGAATAGGATAATTAGATACAGGTGGAAGGTGGCTTAGCTATATACTACTGGTGGCCCGCGTAAATGTCGTTTTGCTTGAGGATATGCAAGTTCATACGTTGGTGAAAATTCTTTTCCTTGGTCAAAGCACAGAGAGAGGGGAAGGAGAGAAGGTCTGAAATTTCACTGAAAGCTATCCCCCCCAACTTTAAGATCAGTTCCGCTTCACTTTCATTCATCACCTAATACTATCTAATTTCACTGTTGACGGCGATACAGACGAAAAAATCCACTTTTGAGTGGAAAATAAGAAACTGAGCAGTTTATTATTCTGACTTGACAAAGTCCAAGTTACTAAAATCATTTTTCGTTGAGTTAAAACGTATTTAGTAGACGTCAAAAATGAATGAAAGTGTTATGGAAACTACTCTCAAAGTCGGGGAGAATGGCTCTCAGCGAATTTTCAGACCTTCTCGCCTTCCCCTCTCTCTATGCTTTGACCAAGGAAAAAGAATTTTCACCTGCATACGCAGCACAGACCCTCGGGAAAAAAAATATTAATTTAATGTTTCTATACATTAAAATAATGTGTACAGAAAAAATACATTAGATCAATGTTTATATACATTAAGTTAATGCTTATATACATTAAAAAGCCGTCCGGAGGGTCCGTGGTGATGAACTTGCATATCCTCAAGCAATTCGACCTTTATGCGGGCCAGCAGTAGTAGCGTTAGGTGACTCAACATTATTAACTCAACTTGTTGGGTGGTGCGATCGATGGCGTGCATACATCGACACTAGTGATCAACCGATTGGGGATGTCCGATTCACGGATACTGATGTGGCGATCCCCGATCGCAAGTGAAGATCACAACACTCTCTCTGTCGATGTGCTGACTTGGAACATTTGGATTTTTGGTTGAGTGACTGTTAGCTAGCGGATTGTAACTTGTGATTTATGTTTGGTCAGAGCATCTTGCTCCCTCTATAAGGCTCACTAGTTCGAGTTCTTGGAACAGAGACTTAATCCACTGCAGCTGTCTGCAAGTTTCGGTCGCGGCTAGGTATTCCGCCTCGGTTGTGGAGAGGACTACCTCCTTTTGAAGGCGTGATTTCCAAAATATTGGTGCTGACGCAAGCCTTATTAGTGAGCCTGATGTTGACCTGCTGGTCGTCATATCTGCAGCGAAGTCTGCATCTGAGTATGCTTCCAGGGTTGGTTTATTAATGCCTTTGGTGAAGGTTATGCCTTTATCTGGTTGTTTTGCTATATATCAAAGAATATGGCGTGCAGCCTAGATTTGTTCAGTGGATGGGTTTGCTAGGAAGCGAGCTAGATGATTCACTGCAAACGTGATGTCAGGGCGAGTGTTGTTGGAGAGATATTGCAGTCCTCCGATGATCGAGATGTACTCATGATTATCTTCCTTAGAGCATTTTGAGGTGTTGGCATCTGTAAGTTTATTCAGTGGTGTGCTTGCTGGCTTGCAGTTTTCTACGCCATGCCTCTGCAGTAGTGTGCGAGCATATTGACCTTGGGAAAGAGTAAGCGTATTATCGCGTTGTGAAATGTTGATTCCGAGGAATAAGTCCGTGTTGACAGGTTTTAACTTGTATTTTTTGTGTAGAGCGAACATTAGTTTGTATATTTTGTCGCGATTTGGTCCCATAACCTGAAAGTCGTCAACGTGCAGGAGTACAAACAGATCATGTGACTTGTTGGTGTATAAGCACACGTCTGATGTTGTTGGGTGGAGCCCCAGAGCTGCCAGAGTTGCTTCGGCGTCATCATACCAGAGTGCAGCAGCCTGCTTGAGGCCGTAAAGTCCCTTTCTGAGTCGAATAATGTATCCATCCTTTTTAAATCCTTTAGGCATTTCCATGTATAGCTCAATGTTTAAGTCTGGATTTAGAAAGTCTGTGGGGACGTCGCCTTGGCATCTATGCCAATTAAGATAGTGGGACAATACAAGCATAATGCGTCCTGTTTCCGGTCTAGGTGTAGGTGCGAATGTTTCATGATAGTCAATTCCAGGTCTCTGTGTGTAGCCTTTTGCGGTGCATCGAGCTTTTTATTTGTCGACACTACCGTCTGCTAGAAATTTCTTTTTAAAGACCCATTTACATTTCATTGGCTTTCGACTTTTGGGTAACGCACTGAGGTTTAGAATTTCAAAAGTTTTTGTATTTATTAGCGATTGAAATTCTTTTAATGCAGCAGTTTTCCATAGGTGGGCTT
Organism: Podosphaera aphanis; assembly: GCA_022627015.2. NCBI lineage: Eukaryota > Fungi > Ascomycota > Leotiomycetes > Helotiales > Erysiphaceae > Podosphaera > Podosphaera aphanis. The sequence continues at coordinate 6,751 of JAKRRZ010000554.1, read as the reverse complement.
CTGGACTTGACATAGCCTCTTCCCAAGTTTTGGGATCGCTTGATGTAAGTGCAGCTTTGCCGTGGTGTAGTCGATGGTAGTCAACACGTTTTACTGCTCGACCTCTTTTAGTGCGAATGAATTCTACCTCAGGCGAGTGGGCTCGTTTTTGGCCAGCTAGGGATCTTATGGGATCCCATCCAGTCATTATTAAATCATCGTCTGGTGAATTTTCAGAGTGTGGTGTGGTTTGTATCTGTTCGATTCCTGTGTCATTGTCCGAGTCTTCGTAGTTGTTTCTAATTGCTATGTCCTGCCCATTGTTTTTATTGGCTGAATTCGAATCAGGTGAGTGAGCTCTTTTCTGACCGGCTATCTGTGGAATAGGATCCCAGCCGGTCATCACTTGATCGTAGCGAACTTCATTTTCATTTTCAGTGGGTGAGATAATGTTTTCACATGTTTGATGCGGAGTGTGAATTTCATCATGCTCCGGTATCTCAATTAGATCCGTCTCAGTGTTCGCCGAGGAAAGGGGGCTTGGATTGGATTCGATCCATGTTGACGATGGAATAGGTGGCGTTTGTGGATGTTGCGTGTTTGAGTCTTGTTGATGGTTGCTACTTTGAGAAAACTGGTTATGTGAGATGTTATCCAATATGACTGGCTCGGTTATATTTGGAGTGTCGTTCGGATGCAATGAAGATTGCGTGTTTCCAGAAGATTGGGGCGTGTTGTCGTTGAGAGTTGATGGATTGTGATTACTTAAGTCTGCAGTGAGAATTGGTTCGTTGGGCTGGGCAGTTGGGAACGATGTTGCTAACGTATCATTTGTCCAGTAGCTGGTGGTTCGTTGCTTGTCGATCGGGTCCATTTCGTCTCCAAACATGATGTCTTCATTAAATGACGCGTGAGGGGTGAAACTAACCGCCCATTTGAGCCCTTGAACTGGTGTTATGTGGGGATGCAATACGAGGAAGTTCTTGGATGTATTTTGTTGAAATCCTAGAAACCATCCTTTGTCCGCTCTCGCTTCAAACTTGCCTGGCTTAGGGCTTATTAGTTTATATGCACGGCATCCGAATCGTGGTAGCATTCTGAGATCAACTTTCTCCAAGTGCGGTTGATGTAGTCCTGATAGGAAGTCGATGATGGGCAAGTTCTTAGTTCGAATGCAGTATAGTCGATTAACGACGAAGCATGCGTGTCGCATAGCCCAACTCCAATAGCATGGTGGCATATTGGCGTCAATTAACATTGACCTGGCAACTCTGAGAATAACCTTATTTGCGGCTTCAGAGGGTCCGTTCTGCTCGGGTGTATATGGGGCTGATGTATCGGTTCGAATGCCTTGTTGCTCACAAAATTGTTTTATTTTGATGAACTCGGAGCCTCCATCTCGGAAAATTGTCCGGACGCGTTTGTCATATTGGTGGTGCATGCTTTGTACCCATTTAACTAGTGACGGTGCTATTTGATCCTTGGTAGTAGTAGTGAGTACCCATCTCATTCGAGTTTTGGCATCGGTGATAATCGTGACGTACTGCATATTGTCAATGGATGGGACTAGCTTTCCAACAGTGTCGATAAATACTTCATCGAGAGGATGGTTGGGTGTTGGCCGCGGTTCTCTAGAGACGAATCGTTGTGCTTTGCTCAGGTGACATGTTTCACAAGTTTTCAGCTCGCTGGTGTCGATTCCCTCGAGACCTAATGTGAGATCTTTGGTCCGTTTTAGAATCTGTTGACCGATATTTCCGAGTCGTTGGTGCCAGCTTTGAGTGCTGTCTGTTGTTGGTATTCGGGCGACACCCGGTGCTGCAGTAATAGTGGTGTTTAATTTGCCTGTGTAAAGAGGTCTAATGTAATACACGTCATTGTGAAGTGATAGTCGCGCTATAGGTTCATCTGATTTGCCATTTGTATGTTTGATTAGCATTTTGTTCTTGTAGTCAGGAAATATGTTTGCCAATCTTTGTAGTCTCCCTGCAGATATAATTCCTGATGATGATTTAGGGGAATATAATGCATCATGTAGTATGAGAGTGTGATTTCCATATTTTACGCGTGCTATACCTTGTTGTTTTAGTGATGAGATTCCTACGGCTTGGTCAAAGTGGAAGGGTTGGTGGCGCTTGGAAAGGTTATCAAACATAGATCTCACAGGAATAAAGTGGTGCGATGCACCAGTATCATAGATGGCAGAAAATTTATTAAGTTTAGAAGACGAGCCTGTCGCCGCTATTCCGTCAGATTCCTTCCGACGTCTTGTTTTCTCATCAAAAAGCGAATCCAAATACTACCGAAACTCCTTATCATCATCTTCGTCAAAAGATTCATCATCGTCAACGTTAGCAGCCGCTTTTGCTTTACCTTATCTTCGGTTTTGTTCTTGCCGTATCTCCATTTATCGCCGAATCTAGCGTGAGCAAGGTCAAGGTTTTGTTTGTAGCAGTGCTTGTTCCGGTGGTGGTGTTGACACAAGCGAAATCGTGCCTCCGGTTTGAGTGTCGGGGTCGATTTGGCCGCAGAGGCGGGAGTGGTGTGTTGGCGACTGATGTGGTGATTAGTCGCTGCAGTGCGGAGTGAAGATACCATCGTTTGGAGTGGGATGGGCTTGTCCGCACTGTCCAGTGCCTTGTGGGATCTCCATGAGCTGAGCCATGGAACGTGCAGAGTGCCCACAAGGAAGAGTGCGGCGGCAGTGGCTTCCGGGATGGAGCGATCCGTGGGAGTTTTGTCTGAGGCGCTTAAATTTTCAGCTGCGGTGGTGACGTTTTGGTGTGCTGTTGAGAAAGCGTCGCAGTACACTTCTACAGTTGTATTGAGCCTGAGAGATTAGAACTGTCGTAGGGCGTCAAGGTATGATGCAGACGCTGTTTCTCTCCTCGATTTAGAAACACTATCGTACAGGGCTTTAGCAGACAGTCTGACGTAGTCGCGTGGCCAGACTTTGCTACTGAGCCTTTCTAGTATGATGTTTCGCGCCTCAGTTTCGTTGTTTTTCCATGTGAGAACTTCTCTTCTGTGAAGTTTCCAGATGGCTTCCCATGTGGTGTCGGCGGTATCTTCTTCTCGAGTCGGGGTGGTGGGACGTTCCACCGGATCAACGTCGGGATCATCGTGAATGACGTGACCCGTTAGATCGCGTTTAGCGAGACGTGCTCGTAACCCAGCGTCCCATCGGCCAAAGGAATCTGTTTCCCCGAGGATGACTAGAGAAGTGTTTTTTGACGTATTGGTTGGTTTGTGTGGAGTGCTGACCGGGGTCACAACCTATTTTATTTGGTATATGTGGGAGCTGTGTGTGACTGGACGCAGAAGAGTGGAGGTCAATTATTAGGGTATGTGTATGGATTGAAGTGTGTATTGTAATAATAAGAGAGAATACGGGTCGGATGGTGGTGTGGTATACCGTCCGGGCCATTCTCCCAAGTAGAGTCTGGGTAGACAAGGCACATGCACCAGTTGAGACAGTAGAAAGCTGGTTCGAATCCAGCAAGACCCTCGCACTACTTTTCTCGCCTGGTCATGTATGTGTGTTTTACGAGGTGTCTGAATGGGTGCATCGCTTGCCTAGGTATGCTAGATGGATGGTTATAGAATTGAGTGTATTGATGAAGGTATATGTGTGATTGCGGAAAGTATGTCACTTGAGGGTGACATTCCCTTACTTTTTATACAGTGTGCTTGCTAGCTGGACTAACCGAATAACCCTAGCCCTAAGACACCCCGAGCAAACAGACTCCTCACATGTGCCACTCCACCCCTGCTAGTCACGTGGCCACTGCCAGCCTGGTTCTATCATGCCTGACCTTGGCTGAGCACAACAATGTGACGATGTTGAAGGCACATAGGACGGCCGAGGATGGCTGAAATGCGTTCCTGCGGCAGACATATACGGTTGAGGGTAGAAAGGGCTGTAAGGCATCTGACTTCGACTTGTATCTTCAAATGATGTTCGGGTGTGAGTGCCCCTCATTATGTTGAGACATCGCTCCATGTACCGCACCAGGGTCATTCGTGTCATAGCCTGAAGCCTGCCTACACAAGAATGATTTAAAAAAAAGAAAGAAAGAATTCGATAATTATAAATATGCGGAAGGTGACCTAGCTAAATATATGCCAGGCTGATTTGTGCCTCCACAACTAGCGTTAGGTGACTCAACATTATTAACTCAACTCGTTGGGTGGTGCGATCGATGGCGTGCATACATCGACACTAGTGATAAACCAATTGGGGATGTCCGATTCACGGATACTGATGTGGCGATCCCCGATCGTAAGTGAAGATCACAACAATGGTCTCCATGAGACAATATTTGCAACTGATGCAAGACAACGCTCCTTCTCACAAGGCGGCACAAACAATGAGAGAGTTCAGTGAAAGAAAGATCACTCCTATTAAATGGCCACCATACTCACCAGACTTTAACCCAATTGAAAATGTTTGGAACATGATGAAGAATTATATTCAATTCAAGTATCCAGACTTGGGTGAAGGGAGGCAGCGATCACAGGATAAAGTTCGAGATATCGTGAAGGAATCCTGGGACAGGGCGGTAGATGAGAATGGCTTGGAAAGACTCATAGAGTCAATGCCACGCAGAATCAGGTTTGTGTATGAAGATGGTGGTGGATATACGAAGTACTAAGAGTTTTGTCCTAAAATTTTATTTGTTGCATAAACCTAATGAATAGATTGTATAATTTTATTTACATTCCAAAATTAGAAGCTCACATTCAAAACGTCCAGTGATTTTTCCCATACAAAAATTTAAGGTTTAGGGCAGATCTTTGGTAAATCGTGCCATAATAAGTTAGAAGATACGCTGATATCACTGTAGAACCCACTATTTAAGCGTTGTTCACATTCAACACCGTTCCTATACTGTATTGTCAATTATCCTTTGGCTGGTGGACGACATGTTAGAAATGTCATATTAAATAATGCATTAACAGTCCATGGTTTACAGATCAGGTTCATAACTTGGAATCTTGACCCATCAAGATTTTTTATCGATTATTTTCTTAATTTGGGGTCTAAAATGATGATCTGGGTGTATCTGTACTACTACTGCTGGCCCGCATAAAGGTCGAATTGCTTGAGGATATGCAAGTTCATATGCAGGTGAAAATTCTTTTCCTTGGTCAAAGCACAGAGAGAGGGGAAGGCGAGAAGGTCTGAAATTTCGCTGAAAGCCATTCCCTCCGACTTTGAGAGTACTTTCCATATCACTTTCATTCATTTTTGACGTCTACTAAATACGTTTTAACTTAACGAAAAATGATTTTTGTAACTTGAACTTTTGTCAAGTGTGAATAATAAACTGCACAGTTTCATATTCTCCACTCAAAAGTGGATTTTTTCGTCTGTAGCGCCGTCAACAGTGAAATTAGATAGTGGTAGGTGATGAATGAAAGTGAAGCGGAACTGATCTTAAAGTCGGGGGGAATGGCTTTCAGCGAAATTTCAGACCTTCTCGCCTTCCCCTCTCTCTGTGCTTTGACCAAGGAAAAGAATTTTCACCTGCATATAGTCTTGCATATCCTCAAGCAATTCGACCTTTATGCGGGCCAGCAGTAGTATGCTTCTAGGGTAGGAAGTGCACAGTGGGGCAAAACCTCGTTTCAGGGGTGTACCCTAATAGTGGGTATACTAGACAGGGGACAAGGTAATTATGCCTGATAATTCAGGATGTCCAGGTCATGATCTCACACCGAAAATCATGGTTTCAATTCCTTCTCATGCACCAGTGTCGCGGCAACCAACATTACACCCTTCAAACTTGCACACAGGTCCTTCAGACACTTTAGCGTGAGCAAGAGAGTGAGTAGGAGTGAGCGTGGAAAAAGAGGTTTCAAGCGTCACTCTGCACTGAATAAGTCTACCACATCTCCTGAGATTAAAAGAAAGCGGAGAGAATAAGCAGAAGCTCACTGAGATTGGATCCTTGAGCAGTGGATTTCCATCCTTTGAATAGATGAAACTTGGGCAATAGAAGGACATCATTCGAGACGTTGGATCACCAGAAAGGTCAGTATTTTACTGTTTAGCTTACAAGATCTCCAAGGCAAAAAATTTTATCAAGTGAGGGAAAGAAGTTAAAGTCGGCTGTATTATTAAGACAATTAAGAAGATGATCTGTTGGACATTTTGGGCGTCCTTCGCGGAATCCGAGAAAAGTCCTTGACAATTTTGGAAGAATCGTTGAGAGAATATCACTTCTTATGGCTTTTCTGAGAGGATAGTACCTCTTTTGCGCGGTGTGACTAAATTGCGAGCTGAGTTTTCTATCATACAGGATAACGTTCCTCCCCATGCCACTATTAGAAGGATGGAAGAGCTTGAGGAGAAGTCAATCACTCCTATTGATTGGCCACTTTACTCGCCTGACCTCAACCACATACAACGTGCCTGGAATATTATGAAAGATAAGATACAGTTCAGGTGTATCTAGATTTGGATTAGGGGAAGCAGCGGTCGTCGGATCCAATTCGTGCGATGGTAAAGGTGGCATGGGATTCTATGAGTACCCAAGAACCCACAAATCTCATTGAAAGCCTGCATGATAGGTGCCAGGCCGCAGTAGATACTGACAGAGGGCTAATCAAGTATTAGCTTTCGATTCCTTACGCCATTTCCATCGGACGTGCTAAACGGACAGTCCCAAATGCTCGCTGGACGTCCCTGCAAGTAGATTGCGCTTCCACGCTAACCAAATCTGCATTGATCAGCGATCTCGTCGAATATTTTTTGCGCTACTCCAAA
>JAKRRZ010000553.1:0-19139 GCA_022627015.2 Podosphaera aphanis | reverse complement strand
CCTGATCATAGACGTTATCTGTGTTGAGCTGTATATAGTGATGCTGTACTTGGGACTAGAACCTGTAATTGAACAATCATTATCGAATTCATGAGACCTTTCCATTCCACAATATCATAATCTTACAAATATGGGCGTCCAGAACGATTGAGAGTTTCGCGATACAAAGATCGTACTTGAGCAAGATAAAGGTTGTTTTCCACTACAAAAGTCTCGATTTCGGAATACCCACTAGTCACCAAGGGGAAACATTCGATATTTATTACACAAAAAGAGCCCATGCAAACTTAATTGATACAAATAAGCACATGATTCACTCTTAGTCGAATACCCAGGGCGAGATTCTATGTTGAGTACCTTGACTAGCAAAGTCGAACTCTTTACCTTCACGTGGTGCTAGCTGTAAACGCCCTGTGTGTTCGCATATCTGAGATGGCCAAGGAGAGTCGTAATCTCAATGTTGGAGACCTGTAAAATATTTCCGGTCGAATTACACATCTTCCCAGCTCGGGAAAATTGTAGGTTGTGTTAGTGGAAATGGTCTATCTTACATGCTTATTCATTAGCTAAAAATGAGACAGGCACATTTCTTCCGTCTTTTCCTAGAATTCTACAGCTCTCCGCTTGAAATCTAGTTCTGTGTACGGATGAATAGAGAACCAAGCCATAAGATGTGTAATTTCTTTTAGAGCGGAGGCTATAACTCCCACCTCACAAATTCTTTTTTGCTCATCAATAGCAGGCTCAAGTGTATACCTACCGTAAGGCTCGTGAATCTAATTTGATTGGAAGAATCTATCGCAGTTGCAAATGCGAAACCTGGTGTCAACGTAGATACGTTTAGATTCTGGGAAACTCCAGTTGCCTCGTATGAAGAAACAAAAGTTCCATTTTGAGAGGCTAGAACTGAAAAACAAATGGGAAAGTTCTTAGCACTGAGACTATATGTAGGTATACTTGTGATGTAGGCTGGAGCTGTGAGTTACATGTAAATGGTGTTATCGCTTGGATGCATGAAATGCGTATCTCTAAATTTTTATTTGGCCGACGTTGATGAGAATTAAAGTTTCGCACAGATCAAAAATACTCACAAGGAAACATTGTTGAGAGGCAATGAATGTTTTAATTCTCTGAATAATTGGATGTGTATATTATTTGCATCTAAGTAAGTACGTCACAAACCAGCTACACCCTTGAATTCGCACGAGGCGGCAAGTAGCTCTAGCAGAGCGAAAAGATGGCAATTAATTATATATCATTCGTTCAAGAAGATAATTACCAAGCTCGAGCGTTGAAGAACAACAGACGCTTGCAATTTTCTCTCAGAGAGGAAATGATAAGTAGCAAAACGGCACAGTAATTTGAGTTAAATATTAGGTTTATATGTACTAGTAGGTGCGAATCAAATGTGAAATCATGTTATCCAACTAATTAATTAGTGGTAAGAGACAAACCAAAATATTAGTAATGTCAATTCTAATCCGTCTCTTTTCTCAAATACTTTCCATAACAGTCGAGAAAAAGCCAACCAAATCTTCTTCATTACTGAAATATATTTAGATTCCTTCTCGTCACCCTCTAGAATTGTACTCTAATGAAGTTGATGTGATTACGAGTGTTCTATTACGACTTCTTAACTCCTTTTTATTATGGAGAATCTCCCATCTGAGACGAAAGAAGAGAATCACTCCGTACTGCATTGGTACGATACTAAGCGCCCATTATACATTGATCTCGTGGGTGATTATGCTGGGAGAGAATTATTCCTTGTCGAGGGGGATTCCTTGCTCCGGACGTGCTTCGAGGATGAGAGAATCGATTTCAACGGTGAGTATTTCTCTGGCTGAATTAATGCCCTTTGCCGAATATGTTGGCTTTCAATTACATCTAAATGCTACGGCTCACAACCTTTTGTGATGTAGAAACATCAAACAAAAGTTGATCAATTTCATTTCCTTACTAGGAAAAAATACGTTATAGATTTCTTAAGAGAATAATTTGATACAATGGCTAATCTATTTAGGTGGTTTTCAAATCCTGCATGCCGTGTATGTGGTTGAGAAATTTCTAGAGAATCTAATCAGAAGACATTGTAATTTCCATATTGCGTTCTTCGATGGCAAGTTTACCTGCTTCGAAATTATGTGCAAGTTTACTTACGTTATTCGTAGACAATTCAGAACTATGTATCCCTCATGGTGCAAACGCAGACCAGAGAAGCAAATTTCTTCTCGCGAGATCGATCATCAAGCGTCACCTCAAGCTACATCTCTCAGAAAATCATCCGAATATATATGTGGCATCTTACATTTCTATTGGATCGGAAGAATTTAAAGAGTATTTGCATGAATCACCAATTATTTTTGTTATGATGCACGATGGAACGAGTCTGGACAACCGCATCAGCGATGATGTTGAAGAGGATGACAGTACCATGATGGTTAAACAACTATTTCGTTCGATAATATGGATTTTTAACCTTCGCCAAATGAGTATTGCTCTGATTAATAGGATTGAGTTCCAAGATTCGAAGATCTTTACTCTGGTTATCCAAGGATCTCATCTGGAAAGCAGTGCAACACATAGCAAATTTTCAATGCTCCAATATCAGATCAAGGCTTTCCAAGATAAAATAGGCCCAGATGCGATCAATGCCAATCCAGAGCTTTTTTCTGACGAGCTGAAGATCTTAAGTGACCAAATCTCAGATAAAATAAATACGGAGCATTATGCTTTATCAGTATGTGCGGTATCCAAGATGTTGAAGGAAAAAAGCTGCAATATTTATATGGCCTCCGCGTTCATTTTCCACGCCGCTGTGTTGATGCACATACCCCTCTCTCAACGAAGATTACCATCTGTAACGTTTGATGAAAGATTCGAGATGCAAATAAATGAATTTTTGAATAAAATCTCCCAAATTCTCAGGAATACCATCGATAGCCTTCAATGGTGTGAGATGATGACTGATAATAAGATTAATCTAGATGCAGTCGATCTCCTTGATGGACGACTACTCCGTGTTATCGCCCAGATGATGCATGCTAAATCTTTAGACCTCTTAGATCTAAAAACAAAATCTGAAGCTCTGATAACTGATTGGGAGCAAATTGCTGATTTAGTAGCACTTTTGACTGACCAAGAATTGTCATTGGAAGACGTTGATGGTCCAGAGTATGCTGCGAGAGAAAAGATTGAGTGCAAAAAAGAGAATACGAGTTACGGGGTACTTCCTTTCTCAAACAAAATTTTTGATAGGCATTTGGAATGTGTCCACGTTAATAGCGATGCCTCGCTTTCCACTCTACATTCCGAGAATAAAGTTTATCGTGAAACTTCTCATTGGCATAATCGTTCAAAGCCCCTTAACCCAAAAATAGTGCCAGTGGCTAAGGTCTCCAAATGGAAGTAAGTAGTTCAGGGGTTTAAAGAAAGGTAATGATTTGGTCTAATCGCTTGACAGAGATCCACTACGAATCAATCAGTTTTACATGAAGGAAATGTACTCATATGCCGCCAGTCTTACCGGGACTAAAGGAAATGCTCTTGAGCCTGAGATCGTGACTGTTAATTCGGAGAAGATCGTAAAAAATAAGAAAGCAGAACATGAATCATCCGGTAAGGGAAGCCACCCCAAAAAAGGTGCAAACAAGGGAACTAGCAGCCTCTCCAAATCAGAGAAGATTATTGCTGGCAACAAAGAACGAAAAGATGGTAAGAATGCCGAGAAAGCCCTCAGCGCTTGGAAAACTTTCATGGAAAGTCTGAATGCTATCTCGGACATTCAAGATCGTTACAAAAAAACCCGTGACTATCTTAATGGGCTAGATGAATCGAAAACAACCTACCTCGAATGGGATATAAATATTTACACGATTCAATCTCTCTTGAATTGGTGGATAAAATTCTGTAAATCAGAAAAGAAGTTAGCAGGATTTCATGTCATAGCCTTAATATGGACCACGGTCCGCACGATCTGTAACTTGAACTCACCTGCTCCCCAACAGGCCGAACAAATTATGATCAAAGTTTGCAAGATTCTTGGTATTACCGACGCATTAATTGGTTTTCAACCAAATACATCAACGAGTAAACTTTCTTTCTCCTTTAAATTTCCCACCGACATTAAAAATCTCGATATTGGCATGTCACAAAAAGATTTTCAGCTAATGCACTGTGGTCCTTACATGGATAGGATGCTAGATGCCAAACCAGATCCGAGAGTTCCAAATTTCGTTCCTGATGGATGGCAAAGAAAAGTTCTTGATCAGTTAGACGCAAATAAAAGTATTTTTGTTGTAGCACCTACTTCAGCAGGAAAAACTTTCATTAGTTTTTATGCTATGGAACAGGTGCTTCGAGCTGATAATGATGGCATTCTTGTCTATGTAGCACCAACTAAGGCTTTGGTCAATCAAATTGCAGCAGAAATCCAAGGTGTGCATAAACTTAAAAGCCGTGAATCATCTACTAATTTGTCAAAGGGCGTTTCAAGAAGAGATATCCAGTTGCTGGAAAAAGTGTATGGGCAATTCATACGAGAGATTATCGTATTAATAACCCTACTAGTTGTCAGATATTAGTAACAGTACCTCACATTTTGCAAATCATGTTACTATCACCATCAAACGCCAAGACATGGGCTCCACGTGTCCGAAAAATTATATTCGATGAAATTCACTCTATCGGTCAAGCTGAAGATGGCGTAGTATGGGAACAACTGCTACTATTAGCTCCTTGTCCTATCATCGCACTTTCGGCTACTGTTGGAAATCCTAAAGAGTTCAATGAATGGTTGTCAGAAACTCAGAAATCGCACGGCTCAGATTTACGAATGATTGAGCACACTACTAGGTACTCAGATCTTCGTAAATACATATATACTCCACCTAAGACTTTCAAATTCTCTGGGCTTGGTAAATCTTTAGGTCTAGGTCTAGGTTTAGATGGTTTGGAAGGTATCTCTGCCTTTCATCCAGTTGCCAGCCTGGTCTATAAGACCCGTGGAATGCCAGACGACTTGGCCCTTGAACCAAGAGATTGCTTAACTCTGTGGAAAGCCATGTGCGAATTTCAAACTGTCTCACATCCAGTACCTGCATCTCTTAATCCTGAAAAAGCCCTACCTGCTTGCATTCGTAAGAAAAACATTTTTGATTGGGAGAAAGAGCTAAAAGTGATCCTATGGGAATGGATGCAAGACAAAAATTCGCCATTTGACAAGGTTGTGCAGAGCTTGAGCCAGGCTGAGAAAACTTACACAAGCGAAATACTACCAGTGTCAATTACTTCATCTACAGCTGGGGAGAAGATAATTGACCCATCTGATCTGAAGGCTACAACACTTCCTCTCATCTACCAACTGCATCAAAAAAGAGCACTTCCAGTTATTTTTTTTAATTATGATCGGTCCAAATGCGAACAAATCGCATATGCTATTTTAGACCAGCTCATTGAGGCCGAATCTATATGGAAAAATAGTTCTGCTTGGAAGAAGATGATTGAGGGCTATGAAAAGTGGAAAGAACAGAAACTTAAGAAACCAAAAAGGCCCTTAAAACCCACTAAAAAAACAAAGGCCGATGATGATGAAGGAGCATCAAAGTTAGATAGAATGCGCGATGAGTCTGGTGATGGGGCATCTATCTATGATCTTTTCGACCCTGATGCTCCGCAAGAAGGTTTCACTTTTGCCAATCACAAGCAACTTCCGAAATCTGAGCTTGAACAGCATGTTGAAGCCCTCGAATGGAAAAATATTAGTGCTGGGTTGATCAATCTACTTAAGCGTGGTATCGGCGTCCATCATAGTGGTATGAATCGTAAATATCGACAATGTGTCGAAATTCTTTTCAGAAGAGGTTTTCTCAGAGTGATTATTGCTACTGGTACGCTTAGTCTGGGTATTAACATGCCTTGTGCTACTGTCGTTTTTAGTGGTGATTCGCCATATTTAACTGCACTTAACTTTAGACAAGCCGCTGGTCGATCTGGTCGACGAGGTTTTGATTTACTTGGTAACGTGGTTTTCCAGGGTCTTTCTAAAGAGCGGACCTGTGTTTTACTGAGTTCGCGACTCCCAGAGATAATCGGTCACTTCCCAATAACGACAACTTTAGTATTAAGACTATTTACGCTGCTTCATGGTTCGAGTAACTCGAAATTTGCCGAACAATCAATCAACTCATTATTATCTCAGCCTAGATTATATCTCGGTGGCCAGTCTTTTAAGGAGCAAGTCATGCATCACTTACGATTTTCCATCGATTACTTGCGCAGAAATGAGCTCTTGGGTTCGTCTGGGACACCTCTCAATTTTACTAGCTGCGTTTCTCATTTGTACTATACCGAAAACTCAAGTTTCGCTTTCCATGGTAAAATATTTTTCTCCTTGCATGCTATACAGAAGAGCTAACAATTGAGTAGCCCTCCTCAGAGGTGGTTATTTTCAAAAGATTTGCGCAAACGGAAAAAATGATGATGATACATTACTGGAGATGATGTTAACGCTTAGTCACATTTTCGGTCGTCAAGCTTGTCGTAGGCTAGATGACCCAATTCAGGCAGAAATAATTAAAAAATCTCCATCCATAGTCTACCTCCCAGAAATGCCTGAGGAGGCTGCAGAAATTCTACGGAAGCATAATCGCGATACACTTGAAATATTTATATCGTATGTGAAGAGTTTTTCGGCTCAGCATTTCATGGAAGAAAACCGGCTACCAGTGTCTCGTATACCAATTGGTCGAGTGCACTCGATGAGCGAGGAAAAACTAAGCAAAAATATGGATCATAAAAATTATGGAGAAGCAGAGACAGGCCTAAGTTTCATCCCATCTCTTCCAACTCCGAAAGCTAGATCTTCATTTTTTGCTGTTTCTGGGCTGGGAGATGACTTCAAGAATATTCAGGATCTTTGCTCTTCTGTTCGTGATGGCATATTCCTGGAATCAGCAGCAATCCCTCATCTCGAGATCTATCCCGATGAGATTAGCACACCCCTTAACGCTTACTTGCTTGACTTCTATAAACACGGCGCTCTTGATCCTTTAGAACTAGCCAACGGAATCCGCAAGGCTGATGTTTGGTTTAGGCTTAATGATTTTTCAATGGTTCTTGCAACTATTGTTACTTCACTTGGAAACTATTTAGGGGTAAATACTGAAGGTGAGAGTGACATCTTGAATGTCATGGGGTCTGGAGATGCTGCGGAGAATGAGAATGATGAGAAAATCGCCGAATCTAGCGTCATCGAGCCCAGTCTCATTGGAACTAATAATCTTACTGCAGTTCCGCAACAACGTTTTGTGCCCAAGAAGAAGGTTGTGGACAATTGGAATGCAGGAGAAGACGCGTTAGTGGCAGAAGAGGAATATTTAAAGAGTGAAGAAGCGAAAGGCCTGAATGAGACTGACGAGGAAGAGTTTCAAAAACTCATGGCCGTCTATAATAAATTTAAGAAGCTGAGTCTTGAGTTTAACACGAAATTTAGAAAAATATGGGCCTAAAGACTTCTCTGAAGCATCTTTGGTGGGATTGCGGATTATTTGTTTCTTGGATGTGTGGTGTTAGATAGGATAAAGTAGTGTTCTGGCGACATAACGAGGATTGTATCCCTTTGACCCACCTCTTCAACTGTACATTGCTATGCCGAGAATTGTGAAGTGTGGCAGGTTCTAGTCATACGTCGCACAACGACGAAGCAAAAGAGTTTTGTATCCCCCGCTCGAGGCCAGGGAGGTGTTCGTCTCATCAGTAGTGCATCGCAGTCCGTAACGGATCCCGTTGAGGAAGCAAGCAATGCGCGTGGTGGATGTTATCTACATTTGCACCGCGGGGAGAGAGAAAAGAACGTTTCCGTCATCGCAGCCCCGTAGCGCCTGCGTCTGACGGTCCTCGTGTCAACTACTCACGCGTTAGACATCCCGTATCTCACTCCTGGCGGATCCGTTGAGATGGTGCCGTGCCGAAGGGACAGAGGAGGTATTGTTCTGCATAGCGACATTGGATTTGTGCAGTGCAGGTATAAAACAACAAGAATAGGCATTTGGATGTACGTGTTGTATGTGCCGAGGATACCGAGTCATGTGACACAAGTCGCATGACAAAAGGAAACCCTGTGCGAAGGTCATAGGAGAAGTAGTCCCCACTCTGTAAATAGATATCAGACGACTCGACTCGGTGCTTAGAAGATACGGGGCGCGAGTATAGGATCGGGGCAATAGGGGAACAACGGCTCGTGTATCTAAAGAGAGTGCATTACCTACATGGCCGAGCAGGTAAGCAATCCACATCTTGTATCCGACCAATAAATGCACCTCTTATCCTCGCGGAACTACACATATTATTCCAAAGTTAGTAACATTGCATCTACTCCTTCTCATACATGTATTAGGTATCCCCAGCGCCTATCAGCGGCGCGGGGTCGGGGATGGTCGTCCCGTTGGCGTGCCGTGCGTTCGGCGAGAGTTTGTGTCTCGGTCGGCGGCACGTAGGTTCGAGACGCGTATCCGTGTTATACCTGGTTGCGTCAGGAAGGGGGGCTGTGTGGCCTCGGAAGTGCCCGAAGATGAGGAGGGTGATCTCGGTCACGGGAGGAACAAAACATGGTGGATGGGACAGGTCGTCGCGACACAGTGTTGCAATTAGAGCCCAGATGGAACATATCGAGGCGAGTCCTCTTTATTCCATTGCCCGTCTCGTCTGTTCGATGAATATTTCTACAAGTGACGACGCTCCTGATCTATCCTGATTAACTGACGCTTCTTCATTTCCCATTCTAATACATGTAGATCTAAATTCAAACAAGACGTGAAAACTCTCTCCAAGACTGATTTTGCTGACCTGATTGTTGTGATACTCGCAGCAATTTGAACACATCTGACAGTGCGGGGTGTTAGTTTGACCATCTATACTGTTATCTTTATATCTCATCATCTCTGGCTATTCTGTCGACGAGTTCAGTCGCCGATCTTGACTCGGGTTACTATCTTCACTTGGTTTTGGAAAGATATTGTTATATTTTTGCGTCTTTTCTCGAATAGTTGCGCTGTTAGTAAAACTGGTTTCATTTTTGGATGAAGTTTATAAAGTGGTTTTCAGATAAGAGCTAGATGATTCTACTCTTTTGACTTCACTTTCTCTGAATTTGGCAACATATTGTGAGAAAGCCGTTGCGGACTCAGCCCACTGCGAAGGAAATACTGACTCGAGCCTAGAATCACAATTAAGAAGCTGAGATTCATTATCTCAGGCGATTAAATTATCTGGAGTTATCTTATCTTATCGGAATTGGAATTTTCTGTTTGATGAAACCTTTCTAGCTATTTGGCAAAAAATTAGAGTAACGATCGTGTTTTGACATATCATTCGGCGCAATATTCCATGAAAATTAAGAGCTTTTTTAAACTTCATAACTGATTTGAAAGATATAGCGCCTCCATTTATCAAAGGAATATGGTCTGGTTCTGTTAAGGATGCCAGCTTGTTGAGACATTGATAAAAGTCCCTCTCCTCCCTCCTACTCTTATTCTTCAGCTATTTATCTACTGTTTGGAAACTTGCAGGCGTAGAGCTGTTGCCACTATGATAGTTTGTATATACCGAATCCTAACAGTCAAGGATCGTCGGTTCAGGGAAATTTTGCGGGGTGTGAGGATTGGCAGCCTGATATTCGGCGACAGCGACGCGTTTCAGTTATAGAGCGTTGTCCACCCTGTAGCTCGGCAAGTCCTCTCAGAGAAAGTTGTTTATGGCGTATCCTTCTTTCGTAGCAGGCTCGTTTCATTTCTTACTAAACTCAGTACTTTCTTGATTGGCCTGTGAAATATCGTTTCCCGGCTTCACTATCTTTGTCTCAGAGGATTGATATAGGTCCATTACATGCTGATGAGCACCCTTCTTGTCGGACTGGCTCAATAATTTGAAGAACCCTGAAGCAGTATCGGCAGGCTCTATAACTAGGGGAAGAAAAGCAAAGACTAAAATATCAAGCCTCGTTGGGAAAAAGAAATTATAATATAACAAGGTCAACAGGAACGAACGACTTAGAATGTGAAGGAGGATCGAAGTACGACAGGTACAAGACATTAAAAAAATGAAAAAGTCAAAAGAAAATTTAATGCAACGTTGTGTCACGACCAGTACAGACAGGAATTTGGGCTGTGCGGTCTTAGGAGTACAGGAGTATAAAGAGGACGATCTCAGTCGGGCAACAGTACTGTGAATGGGACAGGTCGTCTTCCTCATGTTCCTATATTATCCACCTTGGGCCGCACAGTCTGAAATCCTGTCTGTACCGATTGTGACAACCCAACTGATGACTGAAGTTGGGCCGGTGATGTTCACAGACAAATGCAGGGTAATTTTCGCCGGCCCGCCTCATCAAGAGCGGCACCAAAATGTGCTAAAGAATGTGAAAGTAGCGTTGGAAGGGGTAAAAGTGGAGGTCAATTTCCCACTTTTACCAAATTTATAACGCTCAAACACATTATTGACACATTTTGGTACCGCTGTGATTGTTCATGATGATATTTTTTCAAGTTTCTGGTAGCATTCTCTGCTAGATAGCTCAACTTGGGAGGCGAGTGATTTTTCCGACCTTGTAAATTGAGATCATGACAGTGAGTCGTACGTGAGGTTTATCACGACATGAAGTCGGAGGTGCTTCCATCCTTGTGGTCTAGTTCCAAATTTGGTGGTTTCATTGTCCATTCGCAGTCTAGTTTCAGTGTCTGTTAAGGAAGCGGAGATAATAGCCAAACCAGCATGTTATTGAGGGCCAATTCAGCAAGCGGAAGCTAGTCAATCCAACTGACTTGATGCAAACTTGTATAGACAAGAAGATACTGTTATATTCGTTATAAGAATTGCGCAATAGATAATCACAATACATGTAAAAGATCAGATTGAATCTTCATGTACATGTGATGGGGTGAGCAACCCAACCCAACGCCACACTCGTAGCAGTACCGGTACGTGTAAGGCGTCAGAATCTGAAAATCAACAATTTGTTTCAAACATTTCCACACTATTCGTCCGTGCACATCCCATTTTTTAACCGAAATTATCGTTATAGGAATATTTTAAGGACCATCTCCATAAAATATCGTAATACACGCTCAAAAATATCCCGAGAGTGATGACCCCATCAATGACCTACGAATTCTTTCATTTCTTATGCCGAGCGCTTTCATCATCACAATATCATTTGAATCATTTAACAAAAGCCTGGTCAAAAAATGAAGAAATTCCATCGATTTGAGCTGCGGCAGCCTCATTTGAAGTTATCGCCGAATGTTACAGCTTTAGGTCTTTTGACGCTCAACGCCATCTACAGGCCAGCCAATGCATCAAACTCTTACCAACGCGGGATAAAAAGATTCTTACAAGATTTGAGAAGTGGTAGCAAAATTTGGAATCCATACTACAATAGATTGTTCAAGAAGCTCATATTTACAACCGAGCAGCACGCGTCATCCACGCGTCTCACCTGCATCTTTGACTTTGACCGACGAAAATTACACTATTATTTGTAAAAGCATACAATGAGCACATTCTTGATACTCAAAAAACATCATTCAATTGATATTCAGACAGCTAAGCTTTGTTCGCCTAAAAATCTTCAATTGAAATAGCCCTGAGTGGACGCTCCTGTGGCTTCATGTGCTCGTGTGTTGCTCTATCCTTACCTATATTCTTGAAAATGACGAGGACATATACTTCCAACCTTGTCACGTAGTCTTTGAAAATGTGAAGGGACCAAAGGGCGAGGTACACGCGAGTCAATGGTTGCAAGCTGTTAATTATTTTATTCTAAAGACCTAAACTGCAGAAGGTCCATCTTCGTTGATATACATGTTTTATGACGCTAGTACCATTAAGCGAACCTTGTGACCAGACTAGTGTCGGCAACGCGTCGACATAATCCCAATAGGCACTAGCCTGTTACAGAAATTTTGGAATCTATTTATTTTTTAAATGATCGAAGAGAATGAATGGGTAGTGAAGAGACGCGTGGATGACGCGCGTCGCTCGGTTGTAAATATGAGCTTCTTGAGCAATCTATTTGTAGTATGGATTCCAAATTTTGCTACCACTTCTCAAATCTTGTAAGAATCTTTTTATCCCGCGTTGGTAAGAGTTTGATGCATTGGCTGGCCTGTAGATGGCGTTGAGCGTCAAAAGACCTAAAGCTGTAACATTCGGCGATAACTTCAAATGAGGCTGCCGCAGCTCAAATCGATGGAATTTCTTCATTTTTTGACCAGGCTTTTGTTAAATGATTCAAATGATATTGTGATGATGAAAGCGCTCGGCATAAGAAATGAAAGAATTCGTAGGTCATTGAAGGGGTTGGGTCAAAACTCTACATCCAACTGCAGGTTGTCGATTGGGAATCACATGTCTATTTTGGGCGAATTTTATGTCACGTGCATAGTTTATGATTGGCCGATTAGATGTGGCACAGGTGGCTCGTGCATGTTTCAAACCTCGAGCTCCCATACAAATTATCAGAAATTTAGTATTAGAGTGTGCTGGTAAAATTAATTTGGGTTTAGAAACTTGGTGTTAATAGAGCCGAAAATTGTTGGTTTTCATGTTTCGACACCATACCTTAGCGAGAATATCTTAGAATAGCCACTTCATTGCCCCAACAGTAGTTTTGAATTGCAGCAATTCCAACATCAACAAGATAATGGAAGCTAGGAAATTCGCAACACCATATTCATGTACCTCCATTTTCAACAGAATTTACTCTTTCGATCTGGCTATGTATCTCAGATGATGGTTTTACTACAACTCAACCCCTAAGCGTGAGGAGAGCTGTCTCGAAAACCTCAATCGGTGAGGGAAGCCAAGGTAGCAAATCATCCTAAAAACGCACAAGATAATTCTTTACCAGATACTAGTTGTAGGATGACAAATTACGACTAAAAGGTAATTGTTTATACCTCATTTTGCTACGCCTACAAGTCGGTCAGGGTGTCACATATTCAATGGAAAATCAGATCATGCATGAGATTGAATAATTAGAGGCTAGAGGAGGCCTTCAGGTGACGATTTTGCTCAAATGCACAGGGCCCAGGCGCCAACATAATCCCCCTTCTCCGTCAAAAGACATTCTTGACCACCAGTGTGTTCGGCGCAATAAGTCAAGAATCTTGATCCAACTTATGTCGGAGGAAAGTCGTAATTCGTCCAAATTTTTTCCAGTTTCACGAACAATTTCCCCCGCTCCTACATAGCCGGATAGACTTCCTCTAGTAATTTACATGTAATCGAATATCTAGTCAGCCATAAATTTTCTTTGATTTGAACTTGATCTTTGGCTGTGCTAAGTTACAATGCAATCAAGGCTTTATTTAAATTGCTCCGAGACTTAGCAATCGATCAAAACACCTTTCTGTTTTGGTTGGAGCGAGGTACATCGTACACGTATCTTGAATTCCGAGTTGCCGAGATTTAATATTTACTTTTGAAAATTATCATGTTGATAGAGGCTCTAGATAAATGCGGAAATTCTGTTGTGATTGAAAAAGGGGAGCTAAGTTTAATAGTAAACATTTTGCCAAGCTAAGTCATTTTACTCTGTGTGGTGGTTTGTGTATAAATTAGCAGAAATATTGCTTCAAAATTCTATCTGCAGGACTTTCATCTCGTTCGAGCAAATTTACGGTGAAAGGAAGTGAGATATTTTAAATTAAGCTGGCGTTGAAATGAAGGAGATGAGTTTGAGAACTCTGGTTCCACGAACTAAATATCTCTCTACATTTTAATGAGCTGTATACGACAAGTTTGATGTAATACACAATGCAGATTCAGTTTATTTTTGTGGTTCGAGAAGGCAAGACTGTATGACATACATTTCACAGATGAGAGGAAATGAGGTTTTAGAAATAAAAATTATTTTTTATCTTGAACGTACAAACGAATTCGCCGGATATAAAAACCGCTGGCCTTCCTACGGAGATAAAATCCTATCCAGATACGCCTGGGGATGCCTTAGCGCGAGTAAAGATGGCCACTGCTCAAAAGATGGTCTCGAAGCGACATCTTCTCCAAAAGCTGGCGCTGATTTATTAAACGAATTTGATCTCAAGCCACTGCTTATAAGAGATCCCCGCTCTGCCCACCTCTCTGGCCTTGGTGTTGTTTCTTCCGGAGTGGGCGATGGCGAAGCTGACCAAGTTCCGGGTGAGCTCTGTAGTGATCTGACTTGATTGAATGGCTCATGGGTTTTTGTAGCCTTCTCAGAGTAGCCAAGCTTCTATCGTGAGTCAGCTTTAACGTGATATATGAGTAAACGTCGTGGAAAAAAGAATACTACATACGTCCATTTTTTCGATCAATCTTCGCATTCGCATTTGTAATGCAGGCTGTTTCATTTCCGTCTCTCGCTCACGGTTGAAGTTCTCTTGAATGAGCTTCCATGGCAGCTTTTCGATACCTCTAAGGCGTACTAATAGCTTATCTTCATCATTTAGGTGAGGGGACTGGACAAGCTGCTCCCAGTAATCAGGGGTTCGTTTTCTATCTCTAAGCCCTTGTTGGCTATTTTTGCGACACAGTCGTGCTGTATGAGATCTAGCTGAGTGGACTATTTTAGGAGAGGTTGTGTATGTGGATGTATGGTGAAATGGCAAACTTGGTGAATGCATCTGACAAGGATGGTATTAGGTATTGGATCTTTCTTTCACGTCCAAAAAAATAACAATGCATATACTCACTGTCGTAGGACAAAGAGTCTGAGTGTATGTAGGCTGTGAAGAGCCCCAGTAGGGGTACGGAAACTGTACTTGATCAATACTTCGTTGGTGGTTCATTCTTGATATCTAGGTTAGTATCAGGTGTTGTGAATTCGGTAGAGTGAATTTTGTTTTGTTAGATGGAGATAGATATCTCTCGAAAATTGCAAAATATATGTCTGAATATCTTCGGAGTTTTTTTATATTCTTTCGCGGACTATCTGTCCTGTAAGACCCAGGATTTACTGGACCCAAACAAAGCATAACATCATAGAATAACCACGCGACAGCCTTTCAACGCAAGGGTCTGGATGATCAAAGGGCGGCAAAACTGTAGCGGTAAAGCTGGAAAGTAGGAAGATCACTCTTAAGGGTTGCGGCCCTTACTTGCAGATTGTCCCTAGTACCTAGTCATTCCCTAAGTCATAGGCCCGAAAATATTGTTTCGGACTTGAAAGTGTTGCCGCCAAATTTTTCACCGCAGGGAGTGTTCGATTTGGCTCGATGTAGCACTAGGGGCCTCATCTTAAGGATTACTGAGTGTTTAAGAGTTGACTTTCTACTCCGTATTCAGTAAAGTAAATGGTTTCAACCTTGGAACAACATTCGACTGGGAGAATCTTTTGATAAAGAGGAAATTTTAGATCGAGATCCCATTTCGGTCCGATGGCCGTTATGTGCAGGCCGAAGTAATGAAGACCCTGATTCGGTGATACATGTACATGTAAGGCGGAGAATAAAAAAGTCCAGTCCGGATTCAGAAGTAGCCATAATATTGAACCCCTGAAAATATAATCAAAGCGTTCGGCCAGAGGTGAAGATGAATGAGGAATAAGCAATTCAAATCTCGATCATTCATTGTGGTCAGCAAGAGAATGCATTTTTGTACGTATTCGACAGGTTTAGCACATGGTTGAGTTTTCCACTGCACAGAGGTGTCTCCGCGTCTCTCCAATGCTTCCAGTTCCATGTGGCTTGCTTCCAGATGATCTCCTAGTTGGGACATTGGGGGAGATCACGACAAGGACTCATAATCAGATCACATGATATCATCACATGATTGTCGGAGACGGCTCAGTAATTTTGCTCTCGATATTATTCAAGCCTGCATTTAGTGGACTTTGCTGGATTTCAGAGAGATTTTTCAGTTGTTTTTCCTCAAATTTTCCTAATTCTTAACAGTGACTAGTGCACAACACCTGCGGCAGAGAACTTACTGGCGAGTGCTCTCTCTCTGGTATAAAACGCAGCTTGTGGAGCAAGCCAATCATTCGGCAGAAGGTACTGAAACTTGCCATTAAAATTTGTTTAAGTATATTGAATGGGTGAAGATAGAATAGCTAAACCAAAAAGTTTGGCTATTGACAAGTAGAAGAGCACGCTCTTTAAATAAATCCCTCTCGACGAAATAGCTTCGCACTAACTTGGAAGAATTGAAATACTTGTGCATGCATACTTTAACGATCGATATTTTGTGCCCCGGCACACGAATAAAGCAATCCGCCACCATATTATTCCTCGCCTGTCGGGCGTGTATATTGTACCTGAGTATCGTTTTGTCGTCTAACCACATAGCCATCTATCAATGCTTATTGTCTTCAAGGATGCAAGATGACCGCCAACGCCGAATAGACTCGCAGGTTCCGGTACATGTACATGTATCGTGGTTCACCCGAGGATACAAAACTGTATTATCTCCCGCAAGCATAGTTTGAAGACAGTAAATCTTCAAACCTAAAGAGATGGATTTTGCCAGGCTACGTTGCAAGGGCTTACAGAAAAGCATTTATGCAGCTGGGAGAAAGTCTTGTATATTGCTACGTTCTGATAGCCAGATAACATTTACAAGACTTTGAGTTTTAGCAGGGGTCAGGCAGGCCACTTGATGCCTGACGCCACAGCTCTTCTCGCCTGACCTCGCCATAAGTGAGGCAGGCATTCAATGCACAAACAGTCAAAGTTTTGTAAAAATCTTCTCCAATCAATAAGCAAAAAAGTCCGGAACTTTTGCTCATCTTTATTTTTTCTGCAATCCAGCCCGACAAATCCATCTTTTTACTATCTCCCGCAAGCATACTACTGGTGGCCCGCATAAATGTCGTTTTGCTTGAGGATATGCAAGTTCATATGCAGGTGAAAATTCTTCTTCCTTGGGTCAAAGCACAGAGAGAGGGGAAGGAGAGAAGGTCTGAAATTTCGCTGAAAACCATTCCCCCGACTCTAAGATCAGTTCCGCTTCACTTTCATTCATCACCTAATACTATCTAATTTCACTGTTGACGGCGCCACAGACGAAAAAATCCACTTCTGAGTGGAAAATATGAAACTGAGCAGTTTATTATTCTGACTTGACAAAGCTCAAGTTACTATAATCATTTTTCGTTAGGTTAAAACGTATTTAGTAGACGTCAAAAATGAATGAAAGTGATATGGAAACTACTCTCAAAGTCGGGGGGAATGGCTCTCAGCGAATTTTCAGACCTTCTCGTCTTCCCCTCTCTCTGTGCTTTGACCCAAGGAAGAAGAATTTTCACCTGCATATGAACTTGCATATCCTCAAGCAAAACGACATTTATGCGGGCCACCAGTAGTATGCTTGCGGGAGATAGTAAAAAGATGGATTTGTCGGGCTAGATTGCAAAAAAAATAAAGATGGGCAAAATTCCTGACAATTTTCCTTCTCGATGGAGGGATGGTGTTTATCATACTTTGACTGTGTGTGTGTTAAATGCCTCATTTGTGGCGAGGTCGGGAGAGGAGAGCTGCGGCGTTGGGCGTCGAATGGCCTACCTGACCCCCGCTAAAACC
The DNA here is from genome assembly GCA_022627015.2 of Podosphaera aphanis. Classification (NCBI taxonomy): domain Eukaryota; kingdom Fungi; phylum Ascomycota; class Leotiomycetes; order Helotiales; family Erysiphaceae; genus Podosphaera; species Podosphaera aphanis. The sequence continues at coordinate 1,584 of JAKRRZ010000553.1, read as the reverse complement.
TCAAAGTCTTGTGAATATCACCAGGACTGTTATGCTTTAGAAATGTCTTCTTTATTCTTCATTTATCTTCTGTCTCTCCCCTTTCCATTACGGCCTGTAAGAGCTATATACCTATATTCTACAAGGTGACGTCATACTCATCTTCCTCCGTTCGACAAGTGTTAACCGGAATACGCGTACATTAAATACCTAATAACCGATATTATTGTCGTCTATTAGCATCGACCTTGTTACCTTTAAACCTACTTTATTGCCGGCTTCAGATGGTCCATTCTTCTCAGGTGTGAATGGCGATAAGGTGTCAGTGCGGATCCCTTGTTGTTCACATGTGGTCTTAGTTTTGGAGAATTTGGATCCTCCATCTCTAAATATTGCCCGAACACGTTTGTCATATTGATGGTGCATAGCTTTAATCCATTGCTCTAGTGTATCGGCTATTTGATCTTTAGTGTTTGTAGTGAGCACCCATCGCATACGTGTTTTTGTTGTGATGAGATAAAGTAGGGCCCAATTACTAGTTAGGTTATGTTTCCTAAGCCAGCCGTAGCCTAAGATGACGGGCTATTGTCCTAATTTCGTAACGAAGAGTTTAGCGAGTTCATAGTATCCTTCCAATGGCTAACTTGCACGTTACAGTGCTAGTTAACAAATCTGCGGAGGATGTTCTGCCGTCGACTACTCTGAGCACACGAGGGTGAGGAAGGACCGACAAGGGGAGGGAAAAATTCTTGACAAAAGTGGAAACAATGAAACCCAAACCACTGCCTTTGGAGTCAATGAATGCGGATACGAGAATACTAATATCACCAGATTTCAAAGTGCACGGAAGTACGAGAGTTAGTTGGTGTTTTACTTGGTATACGATATGGTTTTTTTTTTGATTACTTATTACGTCGTGCCGGCGCACAGCATACAACCCTAAGGGTCATGTACCGGTTAGCTCAGCCTATCTAGGGCTACCCGACGCGTCAGTCTCCCGAAAGATTCCAACCAAGTAGATGTTCCTTCCCCACCCACACCCCATAAGATTCCCCTGAGCCAATTCCATCTTTCGACCATCTGTCCCGGGTCACTGATCCCGTGGTTTCTCAATTTACCAGCTGCCCTCCCCGACAGCCAGCCCAGATGTGACTCTCCGACCGGGAAAAACGCAAAAAAAAACCGATCGACTGAGGTGGTGCCGTTCCACGAATGTACTTTTGCCAGCTGGAGGAGCGCCGGCAGTCTAGAGCACAGGGCGGGTTAGGAACATCAGATTTTAGCCGGTATTTAGAGTGTCGGCGGCACTTTCTCAAATGCTGCTCCAGCACACGCACAACGCATCCCAGTCAAAATTCCTCAGGATTCACTCTCCAAAATACTTTCCTTCTTCTCCCGCATCTCAATACCCGTCCACCCTTTTCTTGTAGAGATTCCTCCAGAAATCTTCCCAAAAGTGAACCGTATGTCACATCTCTCTTCCCAAATTTGTGCTCCACGACTTAAATCCTCCGTCGGGTGTCCATAACATCGGGAGCGTGTATGCGGGTGTTTATCCAGGAAGACGATCGTACAATTTTTTCTAGTTGATTTCCGGAGGAATAG
>JAKRRZ010000552.1:0-19141 GCA_022627015.2 Podosphaera aphanis | reverse complement strand
ATCGGTGTTGTGATGTTGATCCCACTAATCCAAGATTGGATAAAACGCCTAGTGTATTGGATTGACTGCTGTGTCGCAGCATGTGACTAGCGTAGAACGTTGACAAGGGTGTAATTATATTCTGACAGAAGCATTAGTAGTGTGAGAGAACTTACTTACCTTCGGAAGTTGCTCTTGGTAGAACTGCGCATATCGTTTGGGGGAAGCATTTCGACGTTGTGTTAGACGGGAGGGGTTTGTATAGGAAAAGGGAGCATGTAATGATGGAGAAATAACGTGTTAATTGAATGGTATACGTATAGGCAGAAATTGTCTATTTATCTTGATGACTTAAGGTTGCCTGGTAAATATGATATTGTATTTAGTACACAGACATCATGGTAGCCATAGTTACATGTACGATGTACAAATTATCCCTGATCCCTGCAGTTTTAGTCCCTTTTTAAAGGAATATTCCCGGAATTTTGATTGCATAAGCGATTATACGAATTTTATCCAATTTTACCAACAAAAATTTCGGGACCGGGCATAGAAATCGCATATACCGAGGATATGCCCATATCGAATATGCACTTGGCAAGGTTTTACTGTATTACGTGTACGAAAAATCCTGAATGTAATAGCGTTGTTTTGACTCTTCTATGAGGCTAATCTAAATCTAGTAACTCTACATCGCTTAAACCAAAAATCCGCCCTAAGCGAAAAGTATTATTTTCAATACCTAATGGTGCCGTCGTGGGCATCAGATGTAGTCCGACGCTTTGGCGGCATGCTTGTGGCGAGACTTTTTCAAAAATCAGCGCTGGTTAAGTCAAAGAAAGACCTTTGGTGTAATAAATCGAATCTCGGTAGACGCTCGCTATCGCCCGTCTTCGAGATCCTGATAACGTGGTGAAATCTTTGACCTCTCTCCTTACAGACTCGAATGATTAAAGTATTTTGAAGAAACTTAGCCAAATAAAAAGACGTCGGCAGATTGTTTCCTCGAACGCAATCGTGCTTTAGATAGCGTGTTGACCTCCAAACCTAACGCTCAGACTTAGGTTTAGGGTCAGCAAATGTTCTCTGTTGATTTTCCACGCTCACTAGGTTCGAAATCGTCGATATTTACATGATTCTCCCAGAATTCTTTAAGGCTCGTTGTTGAATGAAGAGCTGGTTGCATTGATGCTTCAATAGTATCTGTTATCTGGGTTCGGAATGTTTGCGATGGGACTTCGGTCATAGCTGGCTCGGGATATTATTTACCTTTGAATTTATTTATTCAGGTCTGTTATCTTTCCTATCTGAAAAAGATTTTCTTAAAGAAATTTCTCTGCATTTATTCTTCGAGAGTGGTGGAGCAGCGACGACTTTCTAGTATTTCTAGGTAACAAATCTCCTGAATTTAAATAACTGAGGCAGAATTATTTCAACATCCTACTCACCTCTATTTATAAATGGAAAAAATGGCAACTTGATGGGTGCGACGATGGTAGGTCGACGGCATGTTGGATGTGCAAACAAACAATTTAGAGCGAGGATAAACGATAATTTAGATCATAAAATTATATGGATATACCCATGTCAAGCCCCTGTATTTTTACGGGTCCTCAAAGAGACTAGTAAATTCAAGACCCTTGCGGGAGAGTACATGTACTATTGGAACCCAATGAATGACGAATGTCCACGTCGCTTAGTCAGTTTCTTCCAACTATAACTTTTCTTCCAGATGGACTCACGACCCATAAACTTGAAGAATGAATTTTCAGATATTAATTCATTGGCTACAAATTTTTGGATTATTCCGATGGGTTTTACGGACGCTGTAAGTTCGTGAGTACAAAATTGGCTATGTTGAGGAAGAAGTTGTCACAGTCTTGGAACCAGGATGATGCTGGCAAGTACAAGATATGTGAATTTAATTCTTAAACTATTAAATTCGATGATAATGGGTTACATTGGGGCTGCGAGCACCTATTTATAAACTATTTGAGAGTGAGTGGGTTACACGTGATCAATCCTAAACGAACAAACAGAGTAAACAGATCAAACAATGACATGTGACTGTGGCTCGGTTGGCCAACCTAGCCAACAGGCAACCCCCTGATCTACAGATCGTTACAGTAGTGAGAAAGTATTTTGTCTGGATTGACCGCAGAGGTTATTTACCTTGATTTTCAATTTGTCTTGAATAAACATAGCCATCACTGGATTTTATGATGTCATTACAACGGCGTCATTACTAGAAGGTCTTCTGGGTGGAGTTTAAAGGTCGTAAAGCATTGCTTCAAGTTACCTTACAACATAACTGATCGATGCGCAATGCTGTGAGAAAATAGGTCACAATGTATGAAATTATGATATTGTAAATATGAGCTTCTTGAGTAATATATTTGTAGTATGGATTCCAGAATTTGCATACCACTTCTCATATCTTGTAAGAATCTTTTTATCCCGCGTTGGTGAGTGTTTGATGCATAGGCTGGTCAGTAGATGGCGCTGAGCGTCAAACGACCCAAAGCTGTAAAATTCGGCGATTAACTTCAAATGAGGCTGCCGCAGCCCAAATCGATGGACATTCTTTATTTTTTGGTGCATTCTCAACTCTAGTGAGTCCTATTTAATAATCTGGCTTCCTTTAAATGATTCGAATGGTAATGTGGTAATGAGCACGCTCGGCATAAGAATTCAAGGATTTCGTGGGTCATTACTCGTATCGAAACAATTATATCGTTATATATGAATAATTTCCCCGGTGATAATATATCGTTGTAGCAGGCAGGGTAAGTTTTTATAATTGTATATTGCGTCACTCAAATCTCAGGTCACAGTTTATGATAAATAATTAGCCCGATTTCAACTTTGACTGTATGCATAGAGCTAGGTCGTCACTGAAGCGCTCAAATAATACATGGATGTATAATTAGTATATGTACTTGTATGTCATAGTGGCGCTTGATGAGCAAGGATATGCGACTGACCTCTGCGGCAGCCCTCACTCAACCTGTCACCATCTTCTTCAAAAGCGTCTGTAAAGGAGTGCAGAATTAGTTCTGAATTTGACGCTGGACCCAAACCGGGATGAACCGAAAAAAAGCCGAAAAAGTCCTTTAGAGGCCATAGGGAAATAAACAGCGGGTCATTGTCAATACGTCAGAAATAAAAAAAACCACGCATTTTCAATAACTCTATCAGTCAATTGGTGGGGTGGTGTTTATCGTTGCGACGCGGAAAGTTCAATCAAAATCAATGGTGAAATGATGCGATATTGAATTTCAATATGGTGAAAAATGATACAACTGAAAAATCACAGGCTGATACTCGACCAAGTATGTCTCTGGAGCCTGAAATTCCAAGAGAATCTTTGTCAGAGCTAGAATCTATCCCACCCAGTGCAAACGCAAAAGTTGTCCATGAAGTGCTACATTCTGAAATAGGACTTATTACTCTGCTGCACCGATTAAAGCAATCTATAGCATCAGCCAAGGTGAGCATGATATCCAAGGAACAGTAAACTAGGCAAGGAGCTTAGCTAAATGCTGTTCAGGAATTCGCTGGGTTTCTCAAAAAGCGTTCTATTTTAGAGGAAGAACATTCCAATGGACTCAAAAAAATATGTCGAGTATCCTTTGAAAGTATTCGAAAGCCGGACCATCGACATGGCACGTTTCTCAAAGCTTACGAAGAGATGGCCAACATTCACGATCAGATGGCGAATAATGAGGTGAACTTCGCTCTCACACTTCATCAAATGTATGAGGATTTGTCTGAAATGGCGAACAACATGGAACGTGGCCGTAAGCACTGGAAGAATACTGGACTAGCCGCTGAGCAGAGAGCCGCAGATGCCGAGGCAGCCATGCGAAAATCCAAAGCTAAATACGATGCACTAGCGGAAGGTTATGATAGAGCAAGGACTGGCGATCGTCAAGGTGGTAAAAAATTCGGCTTGAAAGGTCCAAAGTCTGCTGCCCAACACGAAGAAGACTCACTTAGGAAGTTACAGATTGCAGATAGTGATTATGCAACAAAAGTAAAAGCAGCACAAAACCAGCGTGATGATTTATACTCTAAGAGTAGACCAGAAGCTGTCAGAGCACTCGAAGAGCTAATAAGAGAATGCGACGCAGGCTTGACTCTTCAAATGCAAAAGTTTGGTAGGGATATCAGGGAATTTCTCGCTCAGTACTTCGCTGACTCTAAAAAGCTTCATTCAACGAAAAGCTTTTACTAAGTAATGGTTTAAATATCTGTCCAGTTAGTAATAATGATGGAGGCTTTCAAACAAATAGTCTACGTGATTCAATACATACGATTGACAATGAGCGAGATTTCCGGGATTATCTGGTCAGCTTCGCTGATAAGATACCGCCTCGCAGCCCAGAGATCAGATATCAATGTAACCCAGTAAGTTTTCTCCTTTATATGAATTGATGAAACCTGATTATCTCGTCTTTACAGGTTATAAGCCAGATCACTTCTATGCAACGCCAATCGAACTTACCAGCTTCATATGCACCTAAGCAAAGACCACCCCAAGGGTTTGGTGCTTTACGGTCTCAAAACCATCCAATAACGAGCCAACAAATTATTCAATCACCATCACCATCTGTACCACCACATGACTCAAACTATGGCGCGGGCTCTTTAGTGCAGCAAAATAGCCTAAACGCAGCAGGAGTACCAGCTACAGGAACAGGAATAGGACCATTAACGAGTCACAATGTGCAGCCACAGCCTTCATCGCTGCCCTTTCAAGGCTCAGAAATACTACAAAACTTACCACCTTTACCTCAAAGCCCAACCAAACTCCCTATATCACCTATAATTTCAAATCTTCCGCCAGTAAAACCTATCTTTGGACTCAGTTTAGAGCAGCTTTTTGAAAGAGATGGATCGGCTGTTCCAATGGTTGTCTATCAGTGTATACAAGCGGTAGATCTATTTGGGTTAGAAGTTGAGGGTATTTATCGCCTTTCTGGAACTGCATCTCACGTGAACAAAATAAAATCTTTGTTTGACAATGGTACGTCGTATTAGATCCAAAGAGCTCCCTCTCCAAATTGATGCTTTTCACACAGATGCCTCTCGCGTGGATTTTCGAGACCCAGCAAACTTCTTCCATGACGTCAACAGTGTCGCAGGCCTCTTAAAACAATTTTTTCGTGATCTTCCGGACCCTCTACTTACTTCTGAAAATTACACAAGATTTATTGAAGCCTCAAGTAAGTTGTTCTATGCTTGCTTCGATTATATTCTTATTAAGGTGTAGAACACGAAGATGAAGTTCTTCGCCGAGACACGCTACACGCTATAATCAATAATCTTCCGGATCCAAATTATGCTACTTTTCGGGCCGTCATATTACATTTACATAGGGTTCAGGAAAATTCGACGGTAAATCGAATGAATATCAACAATCTTGCCATAATTTTTGGTCCAACTTTAATGGGTGCCAACACAGGATCCAATATTGAGAATGCTGGATGGCAAGTCAAGGTAGTTGACACAGTTTTAAAAAACTGCTACCAAATTTTCGACGATGACTAAAATATATGATTTTGAAGGCGTATGGCTGAGGTTACAACTTATTTAATTTTGTATAATTGGAGTTTTTTAAACATACATCCTCAATGTTGGTCGAGGGATGGATCCCAGTGTTAGAATAAAGCAGAAATGTAAAGATGTACGAAAAGTGATGAAACTGTTTCTGTCGGTTCATAAAGCGACTAAAGTAGATTTGTCATCATGGGGATCACATGACGAGATTGCTATGAACACGCTAGCTAGGCCCCACTTTAGTTATGAGTTTGGACTCTCTCTCTGACGATCGATGACCGACAGATCGACAGGACACTACTAACTCCTTCTCACCCTTTACGGTCGATCGTGAAATAGTCAATCCAACAGTTTCCATGTTCAATAATTACTAAATCTACGATAGCAACCTCATAACGCAGCACGAGTACATGTATCAAACTTTAATAAAAATTAGAGCCATCAAGTACATGTAGTTATCTATTGAATCATGGTCGAAAACGATCCTCGCCTTGTTTTTTCGTTGAGCGTACCAGACTTCACTGAATCTATAACATGTATGTGTCCATGAAGTCGATGTCGCCTGACTGTGATCGAGGTCCACCTTTTACCTGCATCACCGCTATGAATCTCTTGAAGCCCTGGATTACCGAAAACAATGCCACAACAGCATTCTCTGGGTCGGTCGTCCCAGGCAGCCGGAGCCCGCATCCCACCCACTCAGCCCCCGTCCAAGGCCACTCACGCACCTTAGCCAGTTGCCCGTCTCGATCAGTCTCCGGTTGGGTGCTCTGCTGGCTGATTCCTCCTTTGATAGCCCTGCGATTGGGACCAATCGTAACGGACTAAGGATTCATAGATTCTTGTACATCCCGCTGAGCGAGGCGGGCAGGATGTGTGACGTGCCGCACGCTCTGTCAGTGGGAAATGCCATTCTGAGCGGTGCTGATGGCTCGCGGTCTCATTGGGATAGCAGTCCAGGATGAGCAACGCCGAAGGCAAAAGCAGGTCCTCAGAAAAACTTGGGGAGAGAGTTTCTGTTGAGGTCGCCGAGGTACGGAAGACGACAGCAACAGAGTAAGGACTGTTTCCAGAACGACGCGAACGAGTGTCAACGAAGCCAAAGTACACAAAACAGACAGACAATATAATGACGATGTCCTCGTCCTTGTCCATGTCCTCGTCGTCGTAGTGACACATTAACATGCAAGTCCAACAAGTACTCAACTATCTGGAGGTCTCCTACTTTATCTTACGTCTATGTTTATTGTGTAGATTGAGGGATTTATTTAACCAACACCTTTGAGGGTACCTGTACCTCAAGTTACAGTGATGGATCCGTACATAGAGTTCCCCCTGAGACAAGACACTCAGGCAATAAGGCAGCCAGTTTAGAAGGTCTTCGGCTGAGTTTTACACGCCAATGATCAAGAGTAACCTGTCGTTCATTTGAGTGGAGAAGCTGTAAAGATTTATTGTTATCACAGCTTACCTTGTGCACCCAATTCAAGTGTATCACCGGCGTGAGATAGAACATGTTTAGTTTGAATACAGAAAGGTCTCTAAGCCACAGAGTTTGTTGTGCAATGGTCATTGAGTGATTTGCTTGAGAAGCATCCTCCCATGATGAATATTTACAGCTGAGGTTAACTATTATCAGCAAGTACTATCTAGACGCAAGTGGAACCAAAAATTGACCCTTTTTTCATGCTGCCTCAGCTCCTGTGACACTCACGGGAGTAACTAAGTATGAGATATATATATGAGCACCGTTGACGGCAAAAATTTACTCCTGCCTAACTCCTGGACAAGAACCTTAGAGAAATATGTCGTAGTCTACAAATTTTTCGATCTAGTTGTACTAGTGCAAACGATGACTCGTAGTGCGAACTTATTACCATGCGGTACTTACCCCATGGCGCATTTATAACCGGTTCGATGGGTCATGAACTGTGCGATGAAGCTCAGAGTTCATTCCATTTCTCGACGTCTTCCAATGTTGTTTCCTCCGTTGTGCCCCAGATCGTCCAGCCTCGGGGTTTCCAATCCTGATAGATATTCTGAATGACCACATTTTCGACCTGATCTTTCTCCTTACCGGATCCCGGGATGAGGACCAGCTGCCCGTTTCTCGTCCGGGTATACCTCGACAATTTCTGTCGCGAGCTAATCCGGACAACCGCTTGTCGGATGACCATGCCATCAAGTGGTGTCTTGGCGGCTCGGTTCGAGACGAGCTTGGCTTTTTGGTGGTAGGTGAGAAGCTCCCACACGACTTTCTCCTCGGGAGATCGATTTGCGATGCGCGTGACAAAGTCCGCATAAATACCGTCGAGACAGATTTGCTTCAAGGTCGCAGTATCACCCTCAGCAAAGGCAGTATACATCTGGTGGTGCAGGGCCGTCGCGGTGGGCACGATTGTCGACCGGTCGAGATTGAAGGTCCGGTCCCAGAGGCCCTTTTGCTGGGGCGAGGAGAACTTGGACACAAGCAGAGAGACAAAATCACGCGCACGGGTCGAGATTCGGGTCCGCTCCAGCGTCAGGACGGCGGCGGGCGATTGAAGGATCGAAGGTCGGTTCGGGCCGGTGGGCGTGATGAACGTGCCTATGCAAGACGTTGGTAGGGAACGCAAGGGCAGCTACAGGACAGAGCGGGAATCTCGAGACTTGCCTTCGAGGATACCAAAATCGGAGGGTAACCGCATCTGCTCCTTTGATAAGACGCGAATGCTGCGTTCGGGGGGATGCGATCCTCGCAGCAGCGGGGCATCGCGCGGGGCCTGCTTCCACTGGGGCTTACCCCAATAGAAGCTTCGCCGATTGAGCAGGCGGGGACAGAGATGTACATGCCAGACAGGCGACATGGGCCGAAGCAGGAGTCGTGGCATGGCGGCGCGATGGCGGCAAAGTCGCTCGTGGCTGTCGCTGCTTCAATGTTTTTCTCAAGTCTGCGATGCGTATGGGTGTTCCAATTACACCCCTGCCATTCGTCCATATAGCCGGGACCCAGAACTTCCACGCTAGAACTTCCGCATTTCAAGTCTCATTTCAGTCTTCAACATTAATTTACATATCTTTAGTTAATGAAACCCTCACCTTAAGTAATCATCTCGCTCTACACATAATTACAATGTTCGAACGTGAATTTATCGCTACTCTCAGACATCGCGAACGGAAGAATCTTCGTCGTGGGTCATTACAGCCATTGTCCAAAGAACTGCAGCATACCGGTCAACAGGACAATTATATGTTTCGAATGGGTAGATTGGGTATCACGAAAGCAATTCTGTCCGGCCAGTGATAATCCTCGTTCAGACAACAATCCACAGTCAACTTGACTTCCTGGCAATATACGGATGGACTTTTAATTATCTCGCGGTCACTGGCTGAACCATAAATTTATCCCAGAAACTCAACCAGTAACGGAGTCTATTACACTGATATTTTGAATTATCAACAGAGTCACACAAGCACCGAATTTCGGTGGATGTATCAGCAAAATGAGTCAGAGCTTCTGTTTTTACCAGCAAATTCCAGTCACACGGCTAAATCACTTGTTTCAACTATGTCCGTCCTGCTGAGGTTTCAACATCGCCGTCAGATCGCAGATTTAGAACGATTCTGAGCGGTCAAGAAAGAGACATAGGTTTCTTGCTTTCTCTAACCCTCAGGTACTTCTTTCCGGGGAAAAAGGTGTCAAGTTAGGGGAGGGCTCAACAAGAGATACAGATTCTTTAGGATTTGGTACTGGCACCACTTGTGGAGAGTTTTTCATCACCGACCAAGCAATTCAACTATTCTATGTGAGCGATAATTGGCGGTTGTCGTCCATCTCTCTCCCTATGGGAGGGGCCGCATTAACATGCAACAACTCGGCAGGCAAAATACAAGAACTTTAAATTAACAACTTCACTGACATGCAACCCAAAAACGCCACAATTAATTTACTCAATCTACCATTGAAAGACAGCGTTTGATGGAGCTTTGGATGGTATCTCTCGTTCTGCTCACACCATGTAGCAAAAGCCGTGAAAAACATTCATCATCCTACCATTAGTTGGAAGTTCAAGGGGTAAGACAAAATAAAGCAGAACCAAAAGGTCGCATTGGAATTTCCACCGAGAGCTCTCTTTAAATGTTATCTTTTTGGACTAATCCGCCGACGATGAAATTCTCTATTTTGCTGCGCCTCCTTCCAAACATTTCCCGCTAAGTAATGTCCGATGACTTTCATGCTTGTAGATATCCCGGCCCACGAGTCGAGTCCTCCCTCAGGGACGTACACCGATTCGAGCACGTATGCATCGAGAGACGAACCTAAGCTCGCCCATCGCCGTACCGCTGACGACGCACAACCGGCAATTCTGTAGGCCGAGCAAAGCAAGACCGAATCGAGGCGTGTCCAAAACGGGCCATCTCCCATTCCGTAGGTGATAAGGAAAAAAGATGTTTTTCATCACCTCCCACCCAAGAGTTTCCCACGCACCCCGCGACTTCCTGTCCACCACTCCCACCAGATACGTCTCATCCCTCTGAAGTACATCCAGCCGTCATTATCATCATCATCGAGGCAGCTCCAAAGCATATCGCTCCAACCTAAAATACATGGACATAGACATCGGATCCATGATCCAACGTGATCCGTGCATGATAACTGTCAGGGTCTCGTCTCGGGACCGGGGACCAAATGATCGCGCTGCCGCTGCCGCCCGTCGATGTTCGTCACACACGACGCATGGCGCCGCTGCCCGCCATCACACGCCGGGTGGCCACTCCCTGCTCGACCCTGCCGTCAAAGCAACGAGCGAGCGACCAGGGTGTGGCGATCGCGCCCACCAGCTCGAGACTCCGCACGCGTGTTCCTCCGTCGTTCATCCCGAGCATCGTTGCGACAGCGAGTGAGTGAGTGAATCCTCAAAGACAATCAAGGCCTCGACCCCGACACCCGGGGGTCAGACACTCAAGCGTTGCAAGCAGCAATCGATACTACTTCATCAACATGATGATCGACTTCTTCGCTCAGTTCAGTTTCTGATTCGCAAGCTGTACGAAGTTATAGTGTCAACAAGCCCTAAGGCTTCTCTTCTCTATCAGTCGCCAGCCTGACATGCGGCTCATTTCCTGGCTATCCAGTTTATTATGACTCACACTAACTAATGCATCTTCTTCGGACAATTTTCTATAGCGTCGTGAAATATTGCAGTTCACCCTGACCAGTCGACTATCTGTTAACCCACAAGTTTCCATTATCATTCATATATAGTTTTGACCTTTTTGAAAGATGTACATGTAATTGGGAAAACCAACTCCTTACTTTATCCATTTGTAGCAGATTGATACAGAATTTCTGAAAATCGAGATGCACCAAGTACTTTTTCAGGCCGAGAGAGCATGAGTAGAGGCAAAGGAGACCTTTTACTTACTTGACCTTGCGAATAAAGCTGAGGAATCACTTAAGAAGAAAAAAATCTGTAATAATCGTATATGTATGTTGTTTATTGAGGCATATCCTAGGTACAAGTTTCCAGGATACCTCGGGGCCACTGAGCCCTCTGTCTTATTTACACTTCTTATTCCGACAGGAAACAGACAAAGCTTTCTTTGACCCATTATTTCCACTCATAGCATTATCAAGTAAATGCGGGTATCTTAGTCACAAGCCAAACTATCAGAGAGGCGCAAAACAAGGAGCTCGAAGGGTGTTTTATTGTCGCTGTTCCTCTGTTCGAAGCTCCTTGCAGCGAGGGCTGATGTTGGTTTCAGGATATTTAAAACCCGTGGACCTATTGAAAGTTAATAATGTTGTAGAGATCTCAGATCTGTACAAACCTTTATAGTCTTAGAATCAAGTTCTAGACCCTCTTTCTTATCGGTAAGAAATTCTTGTACATCCTTGCGTTGATCGCCTTGGAGTTGGATCACTTCTCCCATCTCAGTGTCAACCACGATTGTGCCATTGCAAGCTATGAAATGAGTCAATTTTTGCGCCGTTATTTCGAGAGATTTTCATACCGAATTTTTTCTTAATGACCTTGAGTATCTTCTTCTGATCAAACTTCTTGGGTAGACCTTGAACAGTGGTCAGAGTCTTGCGACCATTGCGCTCTAAGAATGAATTAGCGATACCGAGCGCACGATAGATTTGTAGACATCTGTGTGAGTCTTGGAATGTGAAAGAGTAACATACGCTGAATGCGAATATGGATGTAGTTTTGCGTCTGCTTAGTCTCTCCAGTATCTTCATCGGCTTCGGCAAAGGGATCTAGAGCAAATGAATGAGCCATGGCAACGCCCGATATTTGAAGCTAGTTTTTTGCGGCCTTGCGACATACCGAATGTTTTCAGATTTTCTATTGATGACATAAATGGTATTTTGATGTCAAGATCACTCTTCGATGACAGGACGAACTTTGTAACTTGGATATAGTAGAGGTGCTATAGGTTTATTGTAAAGTTTGGGGAAGGAAAACCAATCAATAGTGCAGCGAAAATGAATCGCTATTGCAAAAGCAGGTGTTGCGTAGTTGAGTTTCCAAAGGTGATTGTTGTTAAAGGCAAGAGGAGGGAGGGGTTCAAATGGCGTCTAGGCGGCATTCCGCATCTGGGGATGCCTAAGGCAACTAATTTATTGTGCTTTGACCTTTTCGGGATTAGACCTTCTTGGTGAAGGTTAGTAGTTACTAATCTGGTTCACAGCGTATTCGCATTCCAGAGATATCTTTAGCAATCTGCGTGTACATGTACATGTTCTCTTGTATTTATCAACTTGATATCCTGAATACGAACTTGCCACGATATCAGTTTTCGTGCAAAATTTTGATGTATGTAGCTAATTCTATGCTTAAATTACAAATTGGTCATTTTGGGAGAAATCATTTAAATTGAATTTTCAAACGCCAACAAAGTTTCTAGTGTATATGAAGCAAACGCAAGCTTCTATAGTCCGTTCACCTGTCGTCTAATGTTGTAATTAGGTGCTGGAGTTTATGGTCAGGGAACCTTCACACTGCTCTCAGATTTGGATACTGAAGGTGGTGGCAAAAACATTGGAAGGTAGGTCTAGGTTCTCACAGATTAGCATAGTTGGTTAGAGTGGTGAGAAGGGTATGCGTAAGAAATAACTTATGTACCACAAAAAGCGCCATGACTGTCATTAAAGGTCAGCAAGGGATGATAGACTAAAAGTTTCAAAAGGAAGCTCACGAGACATTCCAACAGCAAATATAGCGGGTTGCCCGGAGGTTTTCTTTGTTTCTACATTCTCTGCTAGCCAATTTTGAGTTGCAAATACTACTGAAGCCCTGCCGATAGTCAGAAATATCGAGACCGTTTTCCTGAGTCCAGTTACCAGCCAATAAGTCTGTTGCGGGTGAACATTGCTGCCATGGGTAACGTGCTTCCTAAAGTCCCGCCGATATCCGCCGGGTTTCCTTTGACATTCGGAGGCTGATAAGGGACAACTGGTGCGAAATTAGTCAGCAGTTATTAACGTTCAGTTCTTGTTCTCGTAGCATACTGAGATCTGCTCTCCTCTTATCGGCCATTTTAGGAGAGAGAATGTTTCAATGAGAGTGAGAGCGATCACCGAGATAATCGTATAAGGGCAGGGGCCGCGAGTCGCAACATGTGGGTCGAACACTATCGCTATTAATAGAAACACGTCGGATGGTATAGTGGTGTCAAGGCTGCTTTCCCCGCTCCCTATATAATTGCTCCGTCCAGTCTGGTGAGTAAGTGAGTCAGCGACGACTGGCCGTCAGTCCACACCTCGGACTAGAAGCTACCCTGGATTGAGCAAGACCTGACACCCCGGTGGCTCTGGAACACCAATGCACCCAAGGTGCCACCAACGAAGCTATTAGCTGCTGAAGAGTGACATTAATCTATATATCGATCGTTTCAATAGAATCTATGTCGTGAGGCACGCCGAGCTCGTGAGAGACGCAGCTATGAAATACTCGACCAAGAGAAGAATTGAACCGCACGCTTTATCAAGCGTCACAACTACAACAAGGCCCATTCAAAAAACTTTTGATTCGAAGAAAGAAGCCAGGGAAGATTAAATCGAGACAATCAAAATAGACAAAGCAAGATGCAGACGCTGGGATAATCGTCTCGTCAAGACAGATCTTAACTTTTAAAAAATCTACATGTATCACTATTGTAACATGGAAATGAATTAGGTTTGTATAAAATTTACGCCAGCAAGTTTGTTCCTTCTCTCTGAAGTGGGAGGTGAAGAGCCAAACTATCCTACAAGACCTTTTTCATAAACATCCGCCAATTTAGCTACATGTTCTGCCAGTTCCCCTAACAGGCGTCCCCAATTCTCGCCCACAAAATTTCCTCAGTTTCGAGCGAACAACGCTGGTCTATCCGTAGAAGAAAGAGTACATGGCGAAAACCCACCACTGCTAAATATTTCGTCCAAAACTTGTATTCCCAGAGGCTTACTTTCATCCACTATCCATCATGCGAGAACTCCTGGCTAACATCGGGAAACGCCTTTCAAGTTTTCTCGGTTTTTTACTCAAGGAAACCCTGAGAATCTCAAACTTATGATAGTGTCGCCCCCACCTTTTTTTTGAAAAAATTCGATGCTGATGTCCCATCGTCAACGATCTCAAGCAAATGGACCAAAGTGAGTTGGAGAAGAAAAAAAACCAAGCAGAATAAAGGAAACGTCAAATTAGAGCTGAAAGATGTCAATAGCAAACCATGACGGAAAAAATTAACGCGACGATTGACGGATCAGGAATAAAAATTCACGTCCGTCCTTACACAAAACTTAATCGAATACGTTTTGCTTCCCTCGTCCACTTGTTCTTGTTCAAGCAAATTTCCTGATTATTCCAGCTCTGAGAGTATAGCAACCAGCGAAAAAAGATAGCTTCCCTTATAAGAACTGTTATTATTCAGGGAATTTATGTTAACTGGAATCGGATATGAACCCAATCAAGTGGCTTGATCTCTATCAACAACGGGGAACAGGGCGATGAACCAGAGATTTTTGCGGCTTGGCCAATTGGGATAAAGTCGATGGGGTCATTGCATTAGACTATACTCTGTATATAGGCGGTCGAATTCGTTACGCTGCGGGAATAGTAGTCAAGTTACTAAATCTTGATCCACTAGGCTGAGTCTACTGCGCATGATTGACCCATTTATCCACTCGTTCTCCCCAGCTTTTCTTCGGGAAAAAACCTATCCAAGAGTCGGAAGATCCCGATAGCCCTTGGCATATTTTACCATCGTCCCGTAAATGGATCAGTCGGACATCAATATCCGCCAACGTCCACCCGTAGTGCCTTTTTTTATAAGTGAGGCCCATATATTTCTGAGTATTTATTGTAACGAGAAGGAATCTTGATCGTCCCTTTCTCGTCAGTTGATCAGGATCTGTTTGTTTTCTAATCATTTTCTTTAGCAAGTTCGTACCCTGAAGTATGAGTGTCCTGTGCCTTTGGCATAACATCCATTTGTTGACAGGAAGGTTCGAGTGTCATTATGCCATTGCCAAGTGATTGCTCCTGCACCTTGGCCAAAGAGATAGCAAGATTTTTAAGGTGATTCATAAACTTCTCTTCATTTTGAAATGAAGGACTCCTCTCACGATATCTTTAGTTGGAAATATGAAGGGAATAAATTCGTTTCCAGTGATTTTCCTCTGCCACGCATCCTAGTCTGCGAACAGCGAAAGAAATATACTCAAGGACTAAACCAAATTCTCTAGTTTCCGAGCTTTTCAATCAAGGTAAGCACGATTTTTAGAAACGCTGGCAAGAATTTTAAAATTAGTATAAGAGCCTAGAGCGGCCCCGTCTCATCCATATAGTAGACATCTTCTGTTTGGTCTTAAATTCTCTTTCGGATGGTCTCAAATTACCCCAAAAATGTCTTTACTTGACCATGAATAGCTGCCTCAGCTCTGGTCTTCTCAATATTCATATCAAGAATAACTAAATTTGGGAATTTCATTTTTTGAAGAATGAGACCCAATTTTTGTCATGGAAATTTTGATCTATTATTAGAACGTTTACAAGGTAGGTATCATGGATGACAAAGTCGCAGAGAAGATAAGTGGAGGGAGAAGAGATATTATACTAAGAACGATATGACGTTCCAATATAGTGTGTTTCGATCTAATATATCCTGCTCATGGTGATGGGAACAGTCAATCTATTTTACAGTGACCAACTAGGTCCAGTCCTTAGCCTAGTTTAGGTGCGACACGCTAAAATAGCTCTCTTTCCTACATCTTGGCAACGTGGACCTGCCATCGTTTTATAGTCTGTTTCAATACATATCAGGATGGAAATATCTCATTGCTCACATGTTTACTATTCATCATGACGATGAGAGGTGATTGCTCGAACGCAAGCGAGGGAGGGAGGACAGGCCATATTATCTCAGTCGAGGGTCCACTCCATGAGAGAGAATTTTTTACTCGTTGACTAAATTTTGCTGATTATGATGACTATCTGAAATTTTTGTTCCACCATGAATTCAGTCACGGAGTGTAGCCAAGGGAATGCCTACGTCTTGACTGCTGGCTACTCGATGACTATCAAAACTACCGTGAATTGCACCCTTCCGATATTTGCATCACGCCAGGCTAACCTGTAGTAGCATAGATCTGGGCCGATGTGCAGTGACTTTCAGCTACATGTAGTTAGCGTGGCGTGAGTATGCATATATCGCAAGTTTGCAATTCTGGTTTTATTAGTTCATTCTTGTGTATGCAGTCGTAAGGCAGGCTATGATATGGCACGAATGATAGTGGGTATATTTGTCGTTTGACGTTTGGAACGCTTATGCTTGTATAGCATTCACGGATACCAATCCAGGTCAGACAATCTCTCGACGGCCAGCTCCCCTTAACCGTGACTATCTGCCCAGGGGAAAATCGAGAAAACCCGTTGGTGGTCAAGGCACGCATTTGTCATTCTCTTGATGCGTAGCCACCGCGAGAAAGTGTGGCCTGAACCACAGATTCCTTTGGAGCCAAATCGAGTGAGGAAGTGGGTAGAAATAACGAAAAATGTAGTTTGAGATTTGTTTTATTTTTTTATTTTTTTGATGAAAATGTTCGGTTACCAATTCGGCCATTGAGCTTCAAGATCACAAATAAGCACTCTTCGCATTCCGTATCTGATCTTCTCATAATTACCCCACCAAGAAGCCAATCTCATCCATACTCATTGCTCTCCCTTTCGGATCAAAGGTTCTTTCGCTGGGCCTCGTTGTAGTTGTGGCGCGTCTGAAAAAGCCCGAGTTCCAATTCTTCCCATAGCGAAGCATGTCATTTGTTGCATCTGTCATAAACTCAGTGTTCACGGCAACATAAATCCTATCGAAATGATCGATATATCGATCGATCATACTTTTCAGCAGCCAAAAGCTTCGTTGGTCGTATTTTTTGTGTGTGCATTTATTTTACACGAGTCCTCATGGGCCCGTGTACTAAGACAGTGACACGTTACGTCGAATTGTCGTGCTCACCATGTTCAGCTGTTTTTTTTTTACTCATTCTTGTGTATGCAGTCTTCGGGCTATGACACGAATGACCCTGGTGCGGTACATGGAGCGATGTCTCAACATGACATGTGGAGCACTCACACCCGAACATCATTTGAAGACACAACTCGATGTCAGGCGCCTTACAGCCATTTCTACCCTCAACCGTATATGTCTGCCGCAGTGACGCATTTCAGCCACCCACGGCTGTCCTGTATGCCTTCAACATCGTCACATACATGACCAGGCGAGAAATGTGGTGTGGGGGTCTTGCTGGACTCGAACCAGCTTTCTCCTGTCTCAAGCGGGGCATGTGCCTCTGCTAGTTACATGATTGAGTATTTAACATTACATTAAATTCTACTCCTAAAGTCGTTTGTACAACGGTTTAGTGGTGTTACTTCTTTTTCTCGGCTTCCCATACTTTACTACTGGTGGCCCGCATAAACGTCGTTTTGGTTGAGGATATGCAAGTTCATATGCAGGTGAAAATTCTTTTTCCTTGGTCAAAGCATAGAGAGAGGGGAAGGCGAGAAGGTCTGAAAATTCGCTGAAAGCCATTCCCCCCGACTTTAAGATCAGTTCCGCTTCACTTTCATTCATCATCTAATATTATCTAATTTCACTGTTGACGGCGCTATAGACGAAAAAATCCACTTTTGAGTAGAAAATATGAAACTGAGCAGTTTGTTATTCACACTTGACAAAGTTCAAGTTACAAAAATCATTTTTCGTTGAGTTAAAACGTATTTAGTAGACGTCAAAAATGAACGAAAGCGATGTGGAAACTAGGGTCGGATGGTGGTGTGGTACACCGTCCGGGCCATTCTCCCAAGTAGAGTCTGGATAGCCGAGGCACATGCCCCCACTAGAGACAGGAGAAAGCTGGTTCGAGTCCAGCAAGACCCCCACACCACATTTCTCGCTTGGTCATGTATGTGACGATGTTGTAGGCACACAGGACAGCCGTGGGTGGTTGAAATGCGTCACTGCGGCAGACATATACGGTCGAGGGTAGAAAGGGCTGTAAGGCACCTGACTTCGAGTTATGTCTTCAAATGATGTTCAGTGTGAGTGCCCCCTATGTCATGTTGAAACATCGCTCCATGTACCGCACCAGGGTCATTCGTGTCATAGCCTGAAGGCTGCATACACAAGAATGATTAAAAAAAAAAAAAGATGTGGAAACTACTCTCAAAGTCGGGGGGAATGGCTCTCAGCGAATTTTCAGACCTTCTCGCCTTCCCCTCTCTCTATGCTTTGTCCAAGGAAAAAGAATTTTGACATGCATATGAACTTGCATATCCTCAACCAAAACGACATTTATGCGGGCCACCAGAAGTACTTGGGAGAATCGCCCGAACGGTGTACCACACTACCATCCGACCCACCCAGGAGAGTAGAAAGTAGTTTAAAAACAACAACAATCTGGGTAATGGCATGTTCCGACTCTGTATAACTCACGGGAGGAGTCAGAGTATTTTGTAACGCTTCTCTACCTGTACTTTATCGCAGGGGTAAATAGAGTGGGAGATCCCTGAATACCAAGATTTGGCAAGGATTACACACTATGTCATTGGCTGAAACAAATGAACCGTACCAAATCTGACTCTAGCCGAACCTTATTTGTATGGAAAAACTAGCATGATAAAAGTAGTGCAGGAGATCCCTGCACCAAATTGAAGTTCTTCTTATCTACTTAAAACTAACCATTACACTAGATACAAAGAGTTAGAGAATATTTCAACGCCACTTCTCTCCGAATTTGATCTGCTTTGAAGTTTGTGAGCGATTAGTTCGATGTGTGCAGGGTAGAAAGTGAAGTTGGGAAGAAATGACCGAGAAATCCAGGAAGGCTGAACAGCTTTGGTAGCCTAGGTGCCTCAGTCTAGCCATTTTTGTAGCGCTAAAATTGGAATTACAGGGATAGCGCATTTAAAATTTCACAGAATGTGGGGCTACACTTCATATCTCTACTCTCGTTCTAGGGTCGTGAATGTAAATTTCAATTATAGGTAGGGGTATCGCCATACAAAATTCTATAAAAATTGTTTTAGCTAAGCCTATTTGGGAAGTGATACCCGTCACTTTGTATGTCTTA
>JAKRRZ010000551.1:833-19142 GCA_022627015.2 Podosphaera aphanis | reverse complement strand
TCACCTGTAGACACTTGCAGCCATTTCTTAAGTGCGGCATGTGCACTTTCGACCCTCGACGTTGTGACATGCCCAAAGTGCCTGACGTGCCGAGTCCAAGCCAGAACAAAGTCTTGCTTGTGGCATAACCACGTTGACGAGAGGTAAGTGGTTACCTCGAGTGGGACGCTTTGAGAGAGCTGTTCAAGCCGTTGATTATACTCAGTCAACGTTGCTGAGTTAATTAGGGCTCGCCATAGACCCATAAATTCATTCCAAGAATCTTCTGAATCAAATGATGAACGCTGCTTGGTAAGTAGATTCTTACTGATGTGCCATGTGCACAACATGTGGGCTGAACCAGGAAATACTGTGAATATTGCGTTTTTCAAAGCAAGTTCACGGTAAGTGACAAAAGCAGAGTTAGAAGGAATGATGTGCTGCTTAATAAGGAATTTTTTCAGCTCTCTCATTGCCCAGATATAGCATGCAGCGATTTCAGAGCGCATGAAACAATAAAACAAGGTGAATGTTTCGTCTGTTGCTGACACGCCTGTTCCGTGTAGCAAAGGCATATGGTATTTATTGGTCTTGTAAGTGCTATCAAGGAGAAAAACCTTGTTCGCTGAATAATATCGAACACAATCACCACGGACCCTTCGGACGGCTTTTTAATGTATATATACATTAATTTAATGTGTGGTGTGCCATCCATTATTTTAATGTATATAAGCATTAACTTCATGTATATAAAGAATAATTTAATGTATGTAAACATTAATCTAATGTATTTTTTCTGTACACATTATTTTAATGTAAATAAATATTAAATTAATGTTTTTTTCCCGAGGGTCTGTGGTGAATTTTCAGCGGATTTTGGGCTAGTGTAGAGAGAATTCAAATTTCCTTGGTGATCGCGGGAGAATGCATGTTGTACACCTTGCATGATCAATGAGTCTAACAATGCCTCGATAGATAGACGGCCATCTAGTAGATTTCTTTTCTTTGAGGCCTTAGCGTTGTAAATATCCTGGAGGGTTGAAATATTCTCATGATTTAGCTGTCACAGAGCACCCAAAACAATGCGAGATGTTGCCCCAATAACGCTTAAACTGTGTACAGTCTCAACTTCGGTACTGGTAAGATTTCGTGAGTGTGTGTATGCAGTTACATTATCCACAGCTTCATGATTATGTTCGGCATTTATTATTTTAGAAGACCAACGGGTACCTCCTTCATCTTTTGAAATTTTAAGCTGAAAAGGGAATTCTTGTCGCAAAGTAGTGGTACTTCTGATGTGTGCTTTGGTAACATGCTTACCACCATGAACGCAGCAAATAATTCTGCTTTTGATCAATCCTGCAGTG
The DNA here is from genome assembly GCA_022627015.2 of Podosphaera aphanis. Taxonomy (NCBI): domain Eukaryota; kingdom Fungi; phylum Ascomycota; class Leotiomycetes; order Helotiales; family Erysiphaceae; genus Podosphaera; species Podosphaera aphanis. Next base: position 17,796 of record JAKRRZ010000551.1, on the reverse strand, counting down.
TTATTTCCAACATAGTTAGTTCGTCGTATTGATAAACAATAGCCATTCGTCAAAGCAAATGATTTCTCATCTTGCGTGGCTTCTTCTAGTAATGAATAGAAGGCAATCATGGTGTTGTCTGAACGAGAAACTAAAGTCATTTTGTATTTTGAACAGGAGGGATAGAGTAAGGTGTAAATCGATTCTGATAAAGACATTAGCACTGTAGAAAATTTCATATTGGATACTTCACGGTTAGAAGGTTTCGAGCTGGCTTGATAATTAGTAAATAATTCGTGAATATTCAGTAGACCAGGAGAAGCTATTGATATACGTTTCGTGAGCAGGCGACGCAGTTGATGAAGATAAAATGATCTGGTATCTTGTGTCTGGTGTCTGGTGTCTGGCACACTTCTGTGTCATTAGTAAGCAGGGGAATTCTTAAGTCATGAAAACCGTAAATAAATAATTCCTCATAGCAACGAAGCTAAAAAGTACTGGGAAGAATCTTGTAATTCCCCCGATTGTGCTTTTATTAAATTACAGCCTTGCTGTTTTGAAGATTGGGGTCTGACCAATCAGAAAATACTAAGTGGATCTGACATGGGGGGTGAAGTCTCAATATTGATTACCAAAAAAAACACCTAAAGTAGACCAATCTGGCCGACCAAATCGAGGTTTGCTCGCTCTTCGCTGGCAAAGAAGTTAAGGAACCACATAGTGTGACCAGTTCTATGTACTGAGTAGAACAATCTCGATCAAAGTGGCTGACCATACACATTTCTGCTTGTGTGTGAAAAATTGTCTCACCTGATACCGTAAACTAGGCTTTTGTCTTGATTTCTTCTTTCAACCCAAAAAATACCCATGTGAATCTCTCCATGAGTAACTATCCTTGAGGGAAAATTCTGGAATTCTCTTCCTACCTAGTGAATCTCTTTTCGCTAAGTGGTTGAAAAAGCAAACTGTGATACTTTTGAGTATGCGAAGCGGAATACCCTCACGAAGCTTGCGTTGGATGTCATTGTACGACCGGATTTGAGGCTTTCAAACTTAGTTAGCGTTCAGAGTACAATTGCAGAGTTGTTAACGATATTATGATTCCATATCTTTTCTCATGGCTCTGCCTGGAAAGTCAATCATAGATTAGGTAACCAGGGTAAACGGTTAATGTTTTATTACAGCGCGCAGAATTTCATGTCATGTATTTGAGTATCAGTAATATTTATACCGCTGGGTGAGTCAGATATGTAGATGAACTTATGTCTCCATACAGTCAAGTAGTCAACGGCAATCACCGACTTTTGAACTATTTTTATGGAGGCAGAAGTTGAGGCATGAGCCTATATTTAAGGGTTTATCTTTAAATTTGATATCTATGGAATATCTAGTCAAATAATCCGAAACCCATGTCTTCATCTGATTCTTCCTTCTCTGCAAAGTTTGTTAGTGGTATTTGTGGGGAAGGAGTGTTTGTTTCGACGTACCCTCTTCCTTCTCTTCAGCTTTTGTCTCTTCAACAGCAGCTCCGCCTGCGGCCGGGGCACCAGCAGCAGGAGCTCCTGCACCACCTGATGGTACTGATGCTAATTTGCTTGAGCCTTCAGTGATCAACTAGATACCGATCAGCGAACGTTTTTTTTAGTTGTCATACTTTTCAAACCTCGTTGAGATCTTTGTCCTTGAGATCAGAGAGTAGTTTAGAGATGCGATCACTATCACCCTCAATTCCAACGGACCCAAGGAGCTTGGAAACATCACTCTCCGATGGGGAGGAGTTTCCGCCGAGGGAAAGAAGAAGGAAAGCGGCAAGGTGCTTCATTTTGAAATCTGCATTTTTTTTAGTGATTTTGCAACAAATATAAACTGAAATTAGCCACTAACACGTAGAAGAACAGGTGAATCAATCAATTTAACCGCGAAAGAGTAGCGGAGACTGAAACGTCAAGTTCGGGTGGATAAAGTTGCTGATGAGAATCTGGTGTTTTTGAAAGAGTTAGATAAATTTCTAGCGAGTGTGGGAGGAGACGATTCCGGATTAGGCTTAAAGGTTAACATGATTAAATGTCGAATATTACCACGTGACCTTAAATAATTTCAATGATTTTGTGTGTAAGTCCCAAGGATCAAATGATTGCTACTACAAATATTTAATTAGTTGCCCGATTGCAGAGGCAAAGATATTCGTGATAGAAACAAATGCAACGACAAGACCGAATGGGCAAGACCGAATGGGCAAGAATTTGCGGCAAAGAGACCAACCAAATGAAGCACAAAGAGGCAGCAAATATTGTAGTATGCCGAGGGTGGGAGAGCTCTTGGAAGTAGCAAAAAGCGAAGCAACATGCTGCCCACCGAGCGTGAGCAGGCCCTGAAACGTGGAGGGCAGTAAACCCGTTCAAAGTCAAAATATTAAGTAGACTACGCATGAACCATAAGAGTACACCAACTCAAATCCACCGAAACCTGACAATGGCCCAAAGAAGCATTGCCATCCTGATAAGAAGTAAGCATATCGGGCACATCTCTTACCTTTATCACAAAAAAGTATCTAGAGTCGAGACCCCTACACATCGATATGGATATCAGTCGCAGGATGACGGGCGCATAGTCATGACGTATCCAAGATAGGCGAAAGGTAGAGGAGAGATGTCCAGATAGTCGATAAACAGATTCTTCAAAGTCATGATCAACAGCCCTGATGACGTGGCTCGAATTTCACAATGGATTCAAAGAGAAGGTTAGATAGAACAGTTTCGGCTTGCTGAGTGTATCGAGACAGAATTGAAAGCAAACCAAGACAGGATGAGACGGAGTAAGAGAGAGGATAGACAGAATCCACATTGGCTATAACAATGTGAACGCATTTCATACAGGTAAACCGAAAACAACGCAGACTCTATGTACATATTTTAGGAGGTCTTTGCTGGAAGATTTTCTCCTGTGTAGATAGAGAATTAGATAATTAGCTGTATGGGCCACTGAAGGCGCAACAACAGATCAATGAAATCAAATCCAAAAATTTCTAAATAAGTTTGATCAGGATTCTCGACATTTACATGTACAACTCGAGCTAAATAAGGATCGGTAGAGGAGAGAAGGGTCTCACACAAACGAGGAGGATTAATTAAGATGATGTTTTATTTAATAGCATTATATGTCATTAATTAGGCTGTAGATCTTGTCAAGTGAAGGCCACCGATTTTTCATCATTTATAGCCTGCCGATGCAACATGCTTGACTGCTCATCGTCTCATTACAATCTGCTTGAGTGCTGTAACCTTTGTTAATTGTACGGTCGATTTTCATGGCGGATAACTTCATTCCATGCAAGAGATCCGCATCCAGTCTTAAATTTAATATTCATACTTTTCGCAATTTCGTATGTATGGGGGGGAGGGCTGAAATAACGAAACTGAGTCTGTCTCTGAAGTTTCAGTGCCGTCAACCAATTACATTGAATAACTATGAGGATATTTGCATCGTGAAAAAACGAGATGCACGTGTATAATTTGGCGGATAGAAAATTAGAAGAAATCTTGTAGTGATAATAAATACATGTGAACGACCACCCTAAACACTTCAGAAGGGTAGCTATGTCTTCGGATTTAGTCCTGATGTTGGTATTAGGGGAGCCCCGCACCTAGTGGTTTTTAGTAGATTTTTCCCGGCAGCTGTACATCCGTAAATGGCCTCCGTATCGCTGGCTGGAGAGGGGAGACAATGAAGGGCTAAGGGCTCCTCTGAGTGTACACTCGAATGAAGACTTGTGGGGGTATTACCGATGGACAGGAACTGCGGAGGGGGCATAGGAAACGGCCTACTACCTGAGGAATAGGTTTGTTTAGCCTGTAAGCAGCGAGGACCTACATGTCTGAATAGCCTTTGTGCTAGTTCTATTAATAGAACAGATCTCGCTAAACTTGAAGCTAATGACAAACTTCAACAACGAATATTTTCCAAATTATCGCCCAAGCAGTCCCCGATCACTCGCATTCCACTAACAAATCGCAACTCTACAGGAAACAATCACCATGGCTGATGAATACGTGAGCAATACTCCTCAATATTGTTAACAAGAACCCCGAGTACATCGTTAAACGTTGAACTGCGGAAGACCTCCATGGTGTACTGATAACTAATTCTCTATAGGATCCCGTCGAGGCAGCTGAGATCAAAAAGAAGAGAACTTTCCGAAAGTTTTCTTACCGTGGAATCGACCTTGATCAGTAGGATAATGCCTTACCTGCGCAACAGTCGCGATGAAATTAAAGGGGAGCAAAAGCTAACCCTACGTTTGATCTACATAGGCTTTTGGACCTATCCTCAGATCAACTGCGTGATGTGGTCCACGCCCGCGCTCGCCGCCGGTTCAACCGTGGCTTAAAAAGAAAGCCTATGGGATTAATTAAGAAGCTCCGAAAGGCTAAGCAGGAAGCCAAGCCAAATGAGAAGCCTGATCTAGTGAAGACACATCTACGAGACATGATTGTCGTGCCAGAAATGATTGGCAGCGTTATCGGTATCTATTCAGGAAAAGAATTTAATCAGGTCGAAATTAAGCCAGAGATGGTTGGTCACTACTTGGGAGAATTCTCTATATCATAGTATGATATCCCTTCGTTGGTTTTGTTTCACGACTAACTGTCAATAGCCGCCCTGTAAAGCACGGAAGACCTGGTATTGGTGCCACCCACTCCTCTCGTTTCATTCCTCTAAAGTAAGGATATATTGTACTAGCATTAAGTGATGTAACCGGTGCTGGACGAGGCGTTAGAGTAAGGCTTCTTTTCAATGAAAACAGATAAACACGAATTATTCTCAAAAGTTCATTCAGAGCTTATATCCAAACTTCTCATATTTGGTACTTTCCCATGTCCGTCAACCTGATGTCGCGCAAGGCCTTATCGAGTTAGGTGAAGACTGCCTAGCACGTATTATGAACTTCGTTTTAAGCTTCTGCAAATAGTAAACGAGTGAAATTCCATCGCGACCAGCGGTGAGGCCCTGCTACGAAGACTGGCTTGAATCTTTTCTCTAGTATTGATCTTTGTAATATCTTGAAGTATATCCTACTCCTCCGGCCATTGTGGTCTTTGGGGCTCTACATATGACCAAGAAATTTCTTGATTCACATCATATTTCGCCGGCGCATACGATAGCGCCAGCGACCTGCCTCACTGGAATCGAGCTGGCGTTCTGCGCTCTTAATCTCACGTCACCAGGTTCGGTAGGCTGCGTTCGACAGCACACCCGGCGGTGCTCATCTCTACTTGCAACGTATCCGTGAAGTTCATCACCGGTGCGTGTTTGGGACAGGCTCAGCTCTGAGCGTCGGTCACTTTCCTGCTGCGATCGCGTGAAGTCTAACCATCCGATCCAAGTGCAATCAGCTAGCCAGCTCCCTACGTACTCTCGCCCTACTCTTCTCGAGCTAGAAGCTGTTCCTGCGACGTCCGACTGCATTACCGTCGGTCCACCGTATCACTCGATGCGAGCCAGGTTTGAAGTAATCACGCATCTCTCACCTTGGACGCCACGCATCACGCACCGCACCATGAAATCCCGTTATTCCTGAACCCGTTCTCCCTCTCACGCTCGTGAACAAGGATACACATGTCCACGCGTCCGTGAGATGTAGCGATCCGATCATTCTCCGCTGGGGCTCTTCTCCACGTAACCGGTTCGTCATGATTTTGTGTCGGTTTTTTCTTCTAGATCATTTTCGACCGTGAATTGCTCAAGGCTGTACCTACATCTATTTCCCAAAAAGATATCTAAACCCCATAAATCAGAAAGTTGTGAGGGAGACGTAAATTGTTCACGATGAATGTGGTTGGGTGATAGATGGATAGATGAGGTAGAATGAATCATCTGTATCGAAAGATGTCCGAAGCCCCCCAGCTCTGCGTTGAGATTCGCAAATATATACATCAAGCTTCAGTTCCATATTTCCTTCAGATCAAACCATGTACGGTAATAGCTATCATTACTCACATATTTCCTGGCGCCAAGTCTTTTCCTCGTCTGAAGTTGTGCTGACCGATTTCTGTACTGCTGACTGCATTCCTAGCAGTTGATCTCTACTACTACATGATGCATGCAGCGTGCAGTGGAGGTGTCATACAAACGGGTGAACAAACAATGGCAGGCTTACTTTCATGAGGGATACGCGACATTATATTTTTCATACTATACTAATCATACCGTTTGTAATACATCGGTGAAGGGAATTTTCTAGGAGTTCAAGTCTGTGGCATCGTACGACGATGCTTAAGCTGCGTGGTTTCATCATGAAGATTGATTGTCCCTACGATGTCTTCCAAGAATTTTGCGACAAATTTCATGTTACCGTGAGCTTACTGATTATCAAATTTGTCTAATAGCAACTGAATTTTTTCTTTAGCTCCCTGCTAATCAGGTCTTGTCGGAGCTTTATCTTCTAGAGAATCAAGTTGATTTTCATCGTAATATCTTTGAGGGAGTTCACAAGCTTTGAAAGCTGACTGTTCAACTAGTTTGGTAGAGACGGAATTCCTTGAAGCCAAAATTTCTAGTTGAAGTACTAGATGTGTCTCGACCTAAAATCGGCCAGACCTCTGGAGCTGGACTCAACCGAAAAACTTGACTGGGTCCTGGAAGTCTTCGAAACAATAAACAACATGCATATGTATAAGAAATCGGCTCATGAGGAAAGTCTCATATGCACACGTCTATTTCGCTGGATCTGTATGGAGCTTTATTAAGGCCTGTGAGTCAGTGTGCTGGCTTTTGCATTTCTTCCAATCCCGTCTGACTTTTTTCCGCCAGCTTGCAACTACTTCTCCTTTTTCCAGGTACTAATTGCCATTTCAACATGTGGGCCTGGCAAAGCTGTGGGGGTACATAGGTTAAACTTTTCGCCATTATGATTCAGCAATCATCGTCGTTTTCAAAACAGGAATCTGATGGGAGTCGTGAGAGCGTACCCACAATTTCCAAAGGTGGAAATCATACAAATCCACGTACAGGTACGCCCAGAGTTTGTAAAGATTTTTTGCTTTTTGCATGGCACCAAGTATACCTTTTGATTGCGCATTCGTTACGTATGATTCTGGCTATGCGTAAGATGCCGTTGCGATCAGGTCTCAAAGGGTAAGCATTGGAATGCCGACTGAACATATCCAAAACAATTTATGATCTTCTGGGCTAGTGGAGGCCATTGATTACCCTCAAAGACAACCTTCTTAGACTGACACCAAAAGAAACCGAATCTGCGCCTAATTTTAGTTTTTTTTTAAATCAATCTTGTGTATGCAGCCTGAAGCTATGACACGAATGATTACGGAAGATGTGTTTCTCTCAGGATGACTCATTTTGACGTTTTTGGAACACTCATACTCAGATTTCATTTACAGATACCACTACGAGGATAACGTCTTGCGACATGTAGCCTCTTCCGTGAATACCCACCGCAGGGAAAGCGGGAAAACCCTGTGGTTATCTGAATATGCTTTCATCAAGCTATGAGAAAAATATCACCGCGAGCAAGTGTGGCTAACGGGTCTTACTGGATTCGAACCAGCTTCCTCCTGTCTCGAGTGGGGCATGTGTCCAAGCTGCCCAGAGTCTACTTGGGAAAATGGCCAAGACGGTACATCTTGCGTTCGTAGATGCTCTTTGCGTGAAATGATAAGTCATTTCCAGGCATTCAAATTGGTGTCTCATCTAATTTCGTTGTTTACAATCACGGACTTCTTGTTTTGAGGTTGATTTTGCAGTCGTTATCTCCGCTTAACGAAACAGAGTTAACGATTAAACGTCGCTCTAGATGTTTCGAATGGAACTGAGGTAGAAGTTGGATCAAACATGATCAAAAAATATATAGAAGAGTTTTTGACCTTTATAAGATATACACAGATTTTGATTTTACCAAATGCAAACCTCGTTTTTCCTCAAAGTCTCACAATTTGCCCCACGAACAAGGGATTCGAGCTGCGGATAAGTGTCCAGGATCCAAGTAAGCTCATAATAGAGGGGCAGATTATTGAAGTTGCAGAGTCGCTCCGGAGAAAAGTAGGTGGTCATATAGGAATAAAACATTGGGCCCTTTAAGATTACACCTTATTAGGTGTAAATCTATAAAGACGAAAAGAGAATTGCAGAATTATTGATGAGAATTTCCCATCTATATTGCTTCGATATTTATATCCTACATACAGCAAAATCTTCACTTGATTCGTCCAGTTTAATTTAAATTAATGAAGCATTGTTTGAATTTGTAATTTTATGTTTGGGTAAAGACGTCAGGAGCTGAAGAGATGACTGCTGGTGTATAGATGGTAATGAATCCTTCACTTGGTTGACGGTGTGTGGCGTGGGTATGAGCCGAAGATGGAAATATTTTGTACCAAGGATAGAGTCGAATGATCTCAGGTTTAATTGCCGGCTTCTTCAGCCATCGGTAGACCCAAATGACGGGATACCGGCCACATTGGATCACGAAGAGTTGCCACTCCATAATGAAGACCAGTCAGTGAGCAGCACGATGCATTATAGGCTACCAGATGAATGGGTATTAAATGCAAAGTATGATGTTGAATATATTGAAGAGAATAGTTTGCCTGACTGTCTTATCTACTGCAGGTATCGAGAACATTTTCATGCCGAAGGTTTGCAAAATACTTGATTCTTGTGAAAAAGTACTATTCCTTGCTGCCTCAATAGTACAGAGTAAAGCTCTTTTAGCAGGAAGAACAGAAGAAGCAGGAAACCACCAAAGAGATACTCACTCAAGAAACTAAGCGTTTCTGGCGTACTTATTTACGCAATCCTGAATGAAATTTTCCAGGTCTATTGTTGACCCCAAGTATGGCGCCGACGTCTCCTTGACATGCTCATTAGTGTGAATTTGGGACGAATTGAAAAGATTAGGCTCAAGAGTTTAGAAGTAAATCCGTTTGACCCTGAAATTTCAGCTCAACACTCCAGAGATGAATTTTATTATTCGTGTATAACGTCAGCCACCAAGGGCTAAGCTAACCATCATTAAGCAGTGATTATATAAGACTTGGATGAAATATTATATTCTCTGCGAGCTTCGGGAACAAATAGTTATATCAAATACTCTTCCAAAATCTCTGTTTAGAATTTGTAATTGCTCTATGAATCTTTCTTTAGATTCCAGCCTCGCACAAGATTCAAGTTCATGTACCACCGAATTACCGACCGGTATACAGTTGAGATGGAATTGAAATCATGCAACAGATTTGATATTTGTCACCTTGTACAAATGTGTGTATCTGAATCGGGCGAGACATTATTCACTTATATATATCTTGGTCTGGAAATAGATAAAATAGAAATTATTTTTGAGAGACGTTCAGTTTCCGTGACCAGATATCCAGTTCAGTACTCAATTCTTAATCATTCATTATTCAAGTCACAATGTTGTTGGATTTTCCACCAGAAATTCTGCCCTTGGTGGTCGATCAACTAGAACTTCAACGAGACTTTAACACGCTATTCGCTTGTGCTCTGACGGGCTGGCTTTTGGCGAGATGCGCAGTCAACAGTCTGTATGGGTAATCATTCGATCTCTTCCGTCGGTGTCGAAGCAAAATTATTAACCACTCGTAGAATTCATGAACATTCTAGGATATTCCGAAATAACGTCTCCGGTTTCGAGCATTCGTTCGAAGAAAATTTTGGCGGTCCAAGAAGTGGTTGTACTCGTGATAAAGATAAAGACCAAAGATTGTCTGAACCAAAGAGAATTAGACTGTGGAAAAGTATTATCCTCTCGACTCTTGACGATGAGACTTTATTCCCTTACTGTCTCTTTATACGTTGTCTAGATTTGGAAGAATTAAAACCCCTTATTCGCTCTACATTCTACAGACCTGTCGGACTTCTAGACTCTAAGTATATTGCAGACATATTTCATACAAGCGACCTATCTCGGACTGAATACACCGACTCTATCGATAACTTGAAAATCATAAAGCTCGTTGGAGACAGTCTTATAGCATATATATGCAAACCAAATAATTCCACAGCAAATCTCAAGCGTATAAGATGGCTGGGTGAAAATAATGATCCACTGACAAGATGGATAAGCCGCCTAGAAAACCTAAACACCTTAGTAATCAGGTTGCCATTCAATCTGGGAGATCTTGCGAAAACAATCTCGAAGAAATGTCCCGAATTTCACACTTTAGTGTCGCTATCTGCTGTAAGAAATCAATTTTTGGCCGAAGCAGATCAAAGCTGTGCTCTCTTTTTGAAAGGATTAAAAAAAAACACTCTTCGGAAATTTACAATACAATGTCTCCGGTCTTTGGAGAATTTCGAGACGTTTTTGGCCCTTAATCATCACGCTGAGTCGTTAAAAGAGTTGAAATTTCAGCTTCTTTACTTCACTGCAGCTAATCTACTTCATCTTCCCAGTGCCTGCCAATCCCTTACTTCTTTACAGCTTAATCTAGTTGATCTAGTTGATCCAGAGATGGTCCAAAGTGATAACGGTCAATTTCAGACAGTAGTTGATTGGATATGTAGCTGCCGCAACTTGCGCGAGCTTTCACTGGGAGAATTACATGAAAAAGCCATTCTTACTGAAGTATGTAGCAAGAACTGGATCTGTCTTCAAAAGCTTGAAATTCATACACCAATTGAAATTGCTGAAAGCGAAGACTTTTTGAGGGCTTTAACCACTCAAACTAAGCTTGAACATTTATCTTTTAAAATGGTATTTCCGGCAAAATATAGCCTTGGTGATATTCACATGTTGATAAGTCCATTAAGCCGTTTGTCAAAGCTCAGATATTTGGATTTGCGTTCAACTTCTAGCCCTTTACATATGAATACAGTTATCAAACTGGCATCATATTTTCCAAAATTGGAGAAGTTCGCCTTTACCTGTAAGGGTACCACGGATCTTCTATGGCCTGCAATAGCATATCTTCACCATTTACAATCTCTTACTATCGCAGGCTTGACTTACTTTTCTTTCCATGGAATTCTCGCGTTTGTAGGTGCTCTTCCGACTTTTAACAAAGGATTCGAACTTTCGATAGAGAAACAGGATAGAAATATACGTATTACTGTGGAGCAAATTAGGATCGTTAAAGACTTGATCCGCAGTAGAATAAGTGGATATTTCGAAATTCGTCATAGTCGAAGAATGGGATCAACAGTATCGGACCCTGAAGATTTGTTAGAAGAATTTGCTTTTGGGACTTAGTCGCAAGGATCCAGTTCTGGGGCTCGTTATTCATCTTGTCTACAACACTTAGTATTTTTGGTGGAAAATTTTCATCCCTAATAATGCTTGAAGCCTTAGTAATTGGTATATGTAGGCTGTATGTATACACATATCATTTGATAGCAAAGCAAGTACAAGTAAACACTCTAGAGTCGAAGTTCCGGAACTGTTGCATCTGAGGCTCACTCAGAAGACCTTGCCTCTATGAATTGTATTCTCAGTGCATTTCTTACAGCTCAAGATAATTGCTGACTACTATTGTTAAGCCCGGCCTGTGCACAACATTATCCATTTCACATTTCTATCCTCAAGAAATGCTATCCCAAAGATTACCATAGTGCAAACATATATAGGATATATATGGGCTTACAATTCCCGAAATAATGATCTTTTCTCGATCTACTAACTTGTATTATTCTTCTCTGTTCAAGTGAAGCAATATCTGGATACAAAAATGCATGACCTCTTGGTGTACGGGTTTACGTGGGATCAGCTGATGGAAACACAATCAAAATGATCGGAGTGATGTTTTTCGCGGTGAAATTTTAGACGTTTAAATTGTTGTGAAAAAGTTATGGCGCATGAGATGGAGGGAAAGTTCAATTTTTAGACATTTTCAGTAGATGGATTTTTGCACAACGCGAAAGCTGACTAGATCCAGCAAATGTCTCATGGTGTCTCCTCATAATGGTGATTAATACTGAAGTTCGGGAGTGAATAAAATTATTTTTTATGGGTAAGGTTTACTCTACTGATAATTGTTAATTGGAAATAGTGGTAGCCGCAAGTTGTGAGACTTTGTTGAGATAATTTCACAGAGAAGACAGATTTGCACGAGAAGGAGTCTGGTAATCGTGGGTGAGGTGATGTTAATTTACTGACACTTAGACACAGCTATTTATAATATCTATCTAAAGAAAAAGGAAATCTAGTGATTTGTATTAATACGGTTTAGCGTATTTTACCAATCTCACAATTTATAGGAAGATTAATATGTGTCGATGTCGTTGGGTGCACACAGCTATCTTATCCAAAGTTGGATGTACTAATTTCAACAATAATTGTAGATATGATTCAGAAGGAGAAAGAAGAAAGGAGATTTTAGCGATTTTTGTAATCTGCAAAATGGACATCGAGATTTAAACACACGACCAGCCAAGCCGCACTACACACGAACTTCACTATCATTCGATTCAAATCGTTCATAACTCGTACGCGTCTCAAACTACTTCATTGTGAGTATAAAGTTGCAACGATGGCACTGATTGAAACTAGCAGAGAATAAAAATTAAGCCGAGTTTCAAATTCACTGCAGTGACGCCTCTGAATGTTTTTAGCAAATAAGAACGATCAAGACTATGTGCATCTTCACATATTGGGCAGACATGTAAAGACATGTATATACCTCTCTTTAGGAATTAAAAAAATTAAAGAGATCGAATGAAAGATCCCCCAAAGGATCATTAACGGTTCATCTTGAGATGAACACTTGATTGTATCAGGTGGGGTAGCTTCCTTGGAGGCTTCACCATACATGTTCCTCTTCGACCCCTAAAACGATGAAAGCTTACGATTCTATGTTGACTTTTTCATTCGTCAAATTTCATTATCAACAAAGAGAGGCTTATTATCTGCTACCTTGCAGAAATAAACATTCGATTCTATTTCAAAGAATATTAGAAGTTTAAATCTAGGCTCAAAAAGAAGACGAATCACTAAGGAACGTGTTCCCAGGAGGCATGGCTCGTTTATGTGCCGATTATTAAAGCAAATTTTCTTCTAGATTTGCCACAAGTTAGTGGAGTGGAGAGCCTAACGCCAGATCTTCCCTTCTCCTTTTTTATGCTAAATGATCATACTGCGATACTAGGATAGGTTTGGCACAGTGGGGCAAGACCTCGCACCACCACAGCACCTTCAATACGTGTGTTCATAGAAATTAAAACCAAAGGGAGAAGTAACGAGGCTGTACGCATAGAACCGTTTTCTTGGATTTTGATTTCTCTGATATTTGAAGGTGCTGTGGTTGTGTGAAGTCTTGCTCCACTGTGCCAAATCTACCCTGGTACCATTATATAACCGTCTTGTGGCGATTGAGCCTATTTATTTGGACCACAGCATTAGGCATACGACATTACTTAACCAGAGCTCTTACTATATATATGGTGATGTTACTGAATCAAAATTGTTTATCGTTACGCCTTTCGATATTCATCTCGTGAAGGTTAGATAGACCGAATTAGCACCAGGACTAGCCAACACTTGGATGAGAATTCCACAAGAACTAAACCTAATCCAAAAACCCCCTCTTGAGATATCTCCGGAATTCTAATAGTTTCTTCTACTTCTTGGAAATCAATACATAACGAGATGATGCCGGATCTTCCGATGGAAAATTTGTATATCGTGATCGATCAACTTGAATTTCAACGAGATTTTTCGACACTGTTCGCTTGTACAATGACGGGCAAGCCTTTTGTGAAAAAAGCTGTGAGAAGTCTTTATCGGTAATTAGTTGATCTCTTGTGTCGATGTCCAGCGAAACCATTAACAGTGCGTAGGATTCACGAATATGCTAAGAGTTTCAGTCAAATTGATCCTTTATTTGAAAATTCTAGTTATCTAGGCAGCGTTTTTAATGGCTGTAAAAACGAATACCAAGAAATCTATTATCCCAAGAGGATAAGATTATGGAAAAGCATCATTCTATCGAGCCTAGGCAAAACTGCATTCCCTTACTTTCTCTATGTTCGGTCTCTCGATTTGGACAACTTGGAGGATACTGTTCGCTCTGATATCTGTAGACCTGCTGGGCCTCCAGATCACCAGTTTCTGGGAAATATTTTTGAAGAATGCGAACAGAGTGATACGATCAATCGTACCATCGACAAAAGATAGTTGAGCTCGTTATTGATCGTCTTTTCTTTTATATCAGCAAAGTACCAAGAGCTGTAGTAAGCCTTGAGGCGCATACAATGGGTCAAGAAAGAAAACATACCAAGAAGATGGATAAGTTATATCCCGAAATTGACGACTCTAGTTATTTTGGATCAATTAATTCTAGAAGAACTTGCAAAATTAGTCTCGCATTATTGCCCTAACTTTCACACCCTGGTGCTCCTGAATTCGGCATCAGATTTTCAAAATACTTCGAATAAAATGGAGAGTAACTGCGCCAAGTTCTTGAATGAATTGAAGCAAAATACTCTTCGGAAACTAATGTTCTTTAACTTCGGAGCCGAAACAGATTCCACAGGTCATGAGATACTTGGGTCTTTGAATCGTCACGCCAAATCGTTAAAAGAGTTAAAGATTTTCCCACTGAGTTCGATTGCCCAAAAGAAATTACATCTTCTGAGTGTATGCAAAACACTTATTTCTCTTGAGCTTAATTTGACTTTTGAGGAACCATTTCAGGACATGGTCGACTGGGAAAATAGCAGTCATAACTTGCGCGAGCTTTCACTGGGATATTTTCATTATGAAAAAGCCATTCTTACTGAAGTATGTAGCAAGAACTGGATCTGTCTTCAAAAGCTTGAAATTCATACACCAATTGAAATTGCTGAAAGCGAAGACTTTTTCGGGGCTTTAACCACTCAAACTAAGCTTGAATATTTATATTTTCAAATGGTATTTCCGGAAAAATATAGCCTTGATGATATTCACAGCACGATGAGTCCATTAAGCCGGGTCGGATGGTGGTGTGGTACACCGTCCGGGCCATTCTCCCATGTAGAGTCTGGGTAGCCGAGGCACATGGCCCACTTGAGACAGGAGAAAGCTGGTTCGAATCCAGTAAGACCCTCACACCATATTTCTCGCCTGGTCGTGTATGTGACGACGTCGAAGGCATACAGGACAGCTGTGGGTGGCTGAAATGCGCTCCTGCGGCAGACATATACGGTTGAGGGTAGAAAGGGCTGTAAGGCGCCTGACTTCGAGTTGTATCTTCAAATGATGTTCGGGTGTGAGTGCCCCTCATGTCATGTTAAGACATCGCTCCATGTACCGCACTAGGGTCATTCGTGTCATAGCCCTAAGGCTGCATACGCAAGAATGATTTTTTAAAAAAAAAAGTCCATTTAGCCGTTTGTCAAAGCTCAGAGAAGTTCACCTTTACCTGTAAGGGTACCACGATCGTCTATGGCCTGCAATGGCATATCTTCACCATTTATAAACTCTTACTATCGAAGGCTTGACTTATTTTTCTTTCCATGGGATTCTCGTGTTTGTAGGTGCTCTTCCCACTTTGAAGAAAAGACGATTTCAACTTTCGATAAAAGAACAGGATAGAAATATACGCATTACTGAAGAGCAAATCATGGCAATCAAAGGCTCGCTTTACAGGAATGTAGGTAGTTATTTCGAAATTCAACATGTTGATGGAAATTCGGAATGCACGTTTCAGTAATGGACCACTGTGAGGATCTATCAGACTTTTCGACATTTTTGTTTAGCATCGAGGATCTAGTCCCGGGGGCTTGTCATTCATCCAGTCTACAACAGATTGGTATGTACACTTTCATTATCTTGTAAATAAGCGAATAAGCCCTGAAGCGTTCCGATTCGAAGTTCTTGAAGTGTTGCGACAATCATTCCCTAAGAAGACTTTGCATCTAAGAATTGTGTATGATTAATTACCAATGACATTTTAATATGAACATTTTGGGACAACAAAGATGAAAATTTTAAAATTCTATCATCCAACGGAAACATAATTACAAGTAGAGGTTTGCCAATGGTAAATATGTACATACTATTCCCGAGGTCTTGATCTCTTATAAAAACTATTGTACTCAAGCTACCTACTGTTACTATTCTTCCCTGTTTAAGTAAAGCAATCTTTTGATGTGAAAGTGAGTGATCTCTTCTTGGAGCACGAGTTTGCAAGATCAACATAGAATCAACTATGTGAAAGAAAATCAAAATGATCGCCAATATCATAGGGCTAAGCTCAGACCCCGATCTTTCGCCACCCCTTCAAACTTCGTAGACATTTTTTGAATCATGATCACTACAACTACATCGTTGAAATTTTACAAATTGAATTGGGATGATAGTAGATATGAAATCATAAAATTGTGGGGGATCAGCCAATTACAGTATTACTCTGTGAAGACTCCTGGTTTTCTATCTGAACCGCCCCATGACCAAGAGCGACCACTATGTGTTCCACCCCAGCAAACCTCTGATTTTGATCCAGTCGGATTCTTTTCCTTGGGCGATCTTTCTTGCCTGCCTCATCAAGTTGACATTCTAATCTTTTACTTTTTGATTCTGACGCTGCTACACGTGTGTTGGCTTCCTGAAGTGCCTTGCCGCATTTGCGAAGAAGCGCTCGGTTTAATTTAGACATATTTTCGGTTTTTTCGACGGATTGCTGAGCTTTATATACATCCAAATAGTTTCTGGGAGTCTTCAGCTTCGATTCCCACTCGTAAATTGTTTGTCGCGCCTTTGTTGGGGTGCATGGTTGTTGTAAAACCTGAGAAGACTGTAGTACCCGCTCAGGATTGAATGGAACAAGTCCAGTCGCTTTCCAGCCAGCTCGAATTATCTTATCCGATAGTCCCTCCTCCCTAGCTTCATGGTAAAACTTGATGAATCTTTCTTTCTTTCTTTCTTTCTTTCTTTCTTTCTTTCTTTCTTTCTTTCTTTCTTTCTTTCTTTCTTTCTTTCTTTCTTTCTTTCTTTCTTTCTTTCTTTCTTTCTTTCTTTCTTTCTTTCTTTCTTTCT
>JAKRRZ010000550.1:0-19150 GCA_022627015.2 Podosphaera aphanis | reverse complement strand
TCTCTTGCTAAGATACATATGTCATAAGTCATGTATACTCAACCGTTCGTTTCAATAAGCCATAACCCGTTTCACGCGAAACTACCAACTCTAAGACATGATTCGAAGTGAAACTCATTTCTCACAGTTACCCCTATTACTATGGCTAAGGCGCAGCCCGTGACAGTCAGTACATGTTCTCTGCTGATTTTCCACGCTCAATAGATTCGAACTCATCCGTATTTAAATGATTTTTGTGGAACGCATGAAGGTTTCTTGTGGAATGAAGAGCTGGTTGCATTTATGCTACAATCATGTCTGTTATTAAGGTTCGGAGTGTTTGCGAAGGGATTTCAGTCGTAGCTGGCTCGGGATATTATTTATCTTTGAGTTTATTTATTCAAGTCTTATATCTCTCCCATCTGAAAAAGGGTTTCTTAAAGAAATTTATTTGCATTTATTCTTCGAGAGTAGCGGAGTAGCGACGACTTTCTGGCATTTCTAAGTAATAGATCTGCTAAAATTAATTAGTCAAGGTAGAATTATTTAGACATCATACCCACTTCTGTTCATAGACGGAAAAAGGTCAATTTAGTTGGGTAAATGCAGAGCACGCTTGGCAGGCATCAGCTTCTAACTACTCAAGATTTGACGGATGAAATTGGTCGGAAATATCTATGGAGGTTCTAGCCAAATATGCTTAGAAATTCGAGACGCCGAACGAGTACTACTTAGAGGAACAACTTTGATCCAGCAGCTCTTGCACAATGTCCGAACCAACAACTCTATCCCTACGTTGAGCATTGCGTTAAAATATCCTACTCTTCCGTCTTGAAAGTATGGGCCCTGATTATGTTTCAATTTTTTTGGCTGGGTCGAAGCAAGAAAGAAGATTACTGATACATATTCACATCAAGTCGGTTATATCTCATTTCTCAATTATTCCCTTTAATGAAGGAAGCAACACTAGTAGTTCATTGAACTTCTGACTCAATGCTTGGTTTTACTCACCATGCTATGTGGTACTCTTCATCCTCAAACCCGATCTGTCCGTTCGCAGCCATGGCCCCTTGGAACAAGTCTCTCATCTCTTGCTGATAGTCTAGATTTCCATAAAATCTTTTCCCGCTGCAGAGACCGATCAACGTCAACGACGTAAGGTTAAGAGAGCTCATATTAAGTGAAGCTCTCTGCAACATGCTGCTCGTCTTGGGTTGATCGCATCCGCCCCAGGCATAAGATCGGAAATCAATGTCCAAGGTCCTGAGTTTCGAGAGGGTGCTCCAGTCGACTAGCAATGGCCAGTACCACCTTGGAATCGGATAAAGGCCATTAGGATACGATAGGCCAATTCTGATGACGATGTGTCGAATGTTGTACAGTTGAACCTGTCTAAATGCAAAGCCTCGGTATGTCACGGCACGGTCTAGGGCAAATAGTAAATTTGTTGTTACGTGAGGATCTAAACTACAGAGTGCTAGTTTTATTCCAAGTATCGGAGCGGTAATTTCACTTCACGGCCTCGTCGGGTGAAAATTGATGATTTTGTATCGTTTGTCTGTCCCCTTTTCTGATGAAACAAGCTATCTCTAATCTTAACGTTTTCCCCAGCAGGCGATATACGCTCGTTTTGAGGCTTATGGAGTCTAACCCATGCTGAAGGACCAGGCTTTTTCGGGTATTTTTCGTGGAATTTTAGTATTGCTCGTTCTTGTCCTTTAAGATCAGCGGCTACTTGCCAATTGGCTTTCGATGCTTCCACTTAACAAGGTAAGTTATCTCTCCCGGTCCTAAGTCGTCATGAGCGTCGAGTATGTCAGTGAATTCACATTTTTTGACTTCGATTTCTTCGTCGTCTCTCTCAAGAATACGGCCACGTATTTTTTTGACTCGGCTTCATTTAAAGCGTCCTGCCCTGGTAAACCATTGGAGTTTTCATCTTTTCTGCGAAGAAGGCTATTGTGGAGTACTGGAAACATTTTCATACCCTCCGGCAATTCCCCTCGGCATGCTCTTGGGTAAACCGATAATACTTTATATAGGCCGGCCCATTTATCGTCCACCTTTTTCATTGGACGGCTGATTTTCATATTTTTTGTATTTATATATACAAGATCTCCTGCGTAGAATTGAGGGGAATCAGATCGGCTAGCAGTAGCATTATCTTCGTATCTTTGCTGTGATTCTCTTGCTAATGCCTTCAACTGCGGAAGAATACGGGAGAACCTATCTGCGACTGCGCTTGCCCTATAAAACTCATTTTTCTGTTGTCCAGAAAATGATGGAGGACAAGACTGGCGTGGTTCCACTCCGAGCTTAGG
Organism: Podosphaera aphanis; assembly: GCA_022627015.2. Classification (NCBI taxonomy): domain Eukaryota; kingdom Fungi; phylum Ascomycota; class Leotiomycetes; order Helotiales; family Erysiphaceae; genus Podosphaera; species Podosphaera aphanis. The sequence goes on along the minus strand of JAKRRZ010000550.1, from coordinate 16,850 downwards.
ATGGTAACCATAATTCGCGAAGAAAGGTGACACTCCAGTAGTTTTTGAGATGACATTGTTACCCGCAAATTCCGCAAGTGGAAGCCATTCCACCCAATCATCTTGGTGATAGCTTATTAACGCCCGCAGATATTGTTCCACCGAGGAGTAAACTCGTTCTATCTGTCCTTCAGTTTCAGGATGAAATGCTGATGAGGGTTTTAGGGTTACTCCTAAGCGAGAGCCAAGCTCCCTCCAAAACTGAGATACAAACTGAGATCCACGGTCAGAGACTACATTTTCTGGTGTGCCATGTAGACAATAAACTCTTCCTACAAAAGCGTCTGCCAAAGCCTTGGCATCAAGAGATGTCACAAGAATAAAGTGTCTCATTTTTGTCAATCGGCATACGACGACGAGGTGTTTATACATTATTCTGTAAATTTTACTATCTGGAAGGGGCGAAATGTAATCTACCCAAATATCCGACCATGCTTGAAAAGGTAGAGGTAATGGTTGTAAGAATCCTGGAGGTGCCGTCCTTGGCATTTTTGTTCGAATACATAGCTCACACTCCTTCACGAATTTTCTCACATCTTGCGTCGATTTAGGCCACCAATATGTTCGACTGACTAGATCTCTTGTTTTTAATCGTCCAGGGTGTCCCCCAGGCCCCGAGGAGTGTGTTATATAAAGAATTTGTAGTTTAAGTTGATCATCTGGCGGTATAAATAGTCGATCCTTGTAATAAATTCTGTTTTCTATGATGTTGCAATCACAAAAAGCGATCCTTAAAGTAGAACGCAACTTTTTCGGCCACTGTCGGCAAGTTTTATCTTTAAGACATTGAATCATAATCTGGGCTGGCTCACAACGCCTGTAAACTTCATCGATCAGCTCATCAATGGGCCGATCCGAGGCTGTGATATGTTCCGTTAATGATGTGAAAACTTTAGGATCTCCATCTTTTACTTTACCTTGACAATCTATTGAGATTTCCTACAGTTGATCCAAACCCTCGATAATTTTAGCATCAAGTTTGTCTTTTTTAAGGATTATCCGTTCTCTATTTTTGATTCGGTCATCGTTAATATCCCAGCCGTTCGGCCTATCCTCACCTTTCCTACTCAATGCATCAGGACGAATAGCTTTTGCTCCTGGTCGATAGGTAATCCTAAAGTAAAACTGTGATAAAAATTCCGACCATCGAACTTGTCTTTGGTTCAACGCTTTTATTGTCATAACATATTCCAATTTTTTGTAGTCAGTAAGAATTTCAAATGGTTTCTGCGTTCCCTGTAACTCGGGTCGCCATTCCACGAGAAATTTTACAATGGCAAGAAGCTCTTTGTCGTATATTTCATAATTGGCTTCCGCTGCTGTGTGCTTTGATGAAAAGTAAACTACCGGCCTAAGAACACTATCGTTACCATACAGAGATAAGACGCCTCCAGAAGCCCAGTCAGATGCGTCTGTTTCTAGGACTGTCTTTCTTTCGTGGTTAAAAAATGCTAATGATGAGGCTGTTGTAAAAGCTAACTTCAAGTTTTGAAAGGCTCTCTGTTGATCATTTGACCAATTCCAAGTTGACTCTTTTTTCAACAAGCTATTTATTGGCTGCGTAATCATCGAGAAATTTTGGACAAAACGACGTGAGAAGTTCGCGAATCCTAGAAATCCTTGAAGATCTTTTATTGATTTTGGCGGCTCCCATGATGTTATTGCGTTGACTTTTTTCGGATCCATTTCTATACCTTCTGAGGTAATAATTAAGCCCAAATATTTGGTTCTAGTTGCTTCAAAGTCGCATTTATTTATGTCGATCTAGAGACCTGCGTCTTTAAGTCGCGAGACAACCTGCCTAACATGGTCTCGATGTTTGTTCTTTGTTGCTGAATAAATTAGTACATCATCTAAATATGCCGTATACGTTTTATCCAATAAATCGCCAAGTACATGATTGATATAATGCTGAAAGGACGCTGGTGCATTACAAAGTCCAAATGGTATGACCAAAAACTCATATAGACCGAACCTAATTATAAACGCCGTCTTCCATTCATGTCCTTCAGCTATTCTGAGTTTGTTAAAAGCAGAGATTATGTCTAATTTGGTGTAAAACTCTGCTTCACCTATAGCTTCAAGCGTTTCGCGTATCAAGGGCAGAGGGTACCTGTTCTTGATGGTGACATTATTTAACCCTCGATAATCATGGCATACTCGCACGCCATCGCCCGGCTTTGTGGCGAGCAACAACGTAGCAGCACAGCGAGCTCGAAATTCTCTAATAAATCTTTTGGAGAGATTATCATCTAACCATTTACGAATTACTTTCAACTCCTGAACTGATAGGGGTCGATTCATAAAGTACGGTGATTCTTTTCCGGGATGTAACTCGATCTTATGGTCCCAAACACGGTGTGGAGGTAAGCTATCGGTCGCCTGAGGTAAAAATGCATCGCTTAGATCTTGGATCCACGAAGGTAACAATTTTACAATCTCGCCGCGCGAGAGAATTGGCTTCCCTTCCAGAAGTCTGCTTGCGTCTTCCTCACTTATCCGGTCAAGAGTCATCTCTTTAGAATGAGAGTCATCAAGAATTTCTTGAAACGACTCGAGAGAATTTGCTAATTCATGTTCACTTTCATGTTTAAACACTTCATTTAAACTCAAAGCGTCGATATCATCTTATTTCTCCTCATTTACCGCACTGGAATTTCGTATCTTTTCGTAACTATCGAGTTTTTCAATTTTCATCATATCGTTATTCGGGAAAATTTCTAGAGGGACATTTCTAGAGGGACATTTCTATCATTTAGTCCTATGGTTTTGGTGCCTTTTCCCTTGGGAGCCAATACAAATCTTGTCGATCCTGCTGGAAGACAATTTTCATGACAATATTTGGAGCAAAAAAACAAGTCCATATCTTTCCATTTTATAAGAGGGTCGTGCAATTGAAGCCATGGCGTTCCTAAAATTATCGGGATCTCTCTCCCCAGGTTAGTCACAAAAAAGAAACTTAGCTCCTCGTGAGAGCCAATAGCCATTGGTATCAAAACATATTCAGTTATATGGTCTGTTGTTATACCATCTGTTAAGCACACCTTACGTGGTTTAGGAAGGTTTATTGTCGGCAACCTATGAGCCAGAACAGCATGTCTATCGACGAACCCGTAAGCTGTACACCCACAATCTATCAATGCATTCAACTTTATGGGCGGATAATTTTGCGCAGGAAGTAGTAGAGCTGTTACCAAAAGTGATATTTCATTACCTAAAGATTTTAAACTAAGGGTATTTTCATCATCCATCATCTTTTGCACCCAGTCACAGTCTCCAATTAACCTTTGGTCGCGGCTCTGACCAGGGGTTATTCTTTTCCCGAGCTCCTTTCTCCGTTTTCAGCATGCATCGTAAATGGAGGTCGTATCTGTTCTTCTGTGCATTCGTGGTGTTCAATTATCCTTGCCGTATATGGTCCATTTCCTCGACCACGTGGGAAGCTTTGACTAAAGCCTCCACGTCGAAACAGATTTCCTCAACTTCCCTGGCCCGGAGCACGACTTGCACTACGTAAATCGGCAAGTTTTTTATTCCCACATTCTTTCACAATGTGCCCTAATTCCTTACAATAATAGCAGCGTCCTTCATCGAAACACTTCTGCCGCTCGTTGGCCCTCATTGCGTCGAGTTGCATTGGATCTCCAAAGATTTCTGAATTTTCAGTTGGCATACTAAGTGTGACGGCTGATAAGCCGATATATTCCTGTAGCATATGATGGTTATCATATGCACAGCCTAATGCAGCCCTATCCGCTGTGCTAGCTTCCCGTCAAGCGATCGGCAGGGTAGAACGCTTGGACTTAGCTTGGCAGACCTTGCTCATGTTTCATGTTGCAAGAGGTATTACATGTCATGTTCTTATTATAGTATTGAGAGCCTGGTGGCGCTGCATCGGAAGTGTTATAAGTAGATGCTACCTGGACAGATGTAAATCCTCTCTTCATAGATAAATATAAACTATAATTAGACATAGAGTTGTTCACGCGCTGATTGCTAAACCGTGACACTGAGTACCTCTTGTGGGCTGGGCATGGTGCTTGAAAAGTAAGAAGTTTTTTAGTTTTCTGGTTCTGGTTATGGTTATGGTTAAACTCTTGCTGGTTATTATAAAATATCTGGCATTGATCTGCCCAAGCGTCAAAGTTATCGCGGGGTGGAGGCTGCGCGAGGGTTTTTATAGCCGCAACTTTGTCGGACGATACTTTCTCTTTAAGTGCATCGACTTTTTGCTCCTCGGTTTTTCTGCACTTTGCGGCCAAGGCAACAAACGTTTCCAAAAAGTTCTGGAAGAATCGGTTTCCTTGTTGAAGATTATCAAATTTTATTGCTGCGTCCTGTGAGAGATCCAAGGTTTCGAATTGACGATTCATTCTTTCGAACAATTCATCAGAAGATTTAATGCTCCACTTCTCCGGATTCTTGGGATTATGGGACACTTCATCCAATATCTCTTGATTAAGGGCGTAGACATCCCCTCCTGAACATCGTAGAATATTGAAATTTTTTGTTCTTTCGTCCCCAATGTACCTCCAATCTTCAGCAAAATTTAAAATAATCTTTGTTCGCCAAGTTTTATACTGCTCTTGACGTTTTACAACGTCTTTTTCGGAAGCATCAAATTTATCTGGGTCAGACGTTGACCTTGACATATTCTTAATATAACCACCACCCTCTCTAGGCAACACTTCATTTTTTTCTGTAAGCTTTAAGTTTTGTTCAATTAAAGTTGTCGCACGATCTTGCGCTGACTCTAACTTAATTTCTAAATCTTGAACTCTCTTCGATAGCATATCCAACTTTTTGTTATGCTTTCTTCAACGTCTTTCAGCCGATTTCCCTCATTAGTCATATGATCTAATTCTAGGCCTATGTCGTTTAAGAAATTGATGAGAGCATTTTGCAAGTGCATTAGATCTCCCTTATATTTGTTTTTATCATTCTTGTGTATGCAGCCTTCGGGCTATGACACGAATGACCCTGGTGCGGTACATGGAGCAAAGTCTCAACATGACATGAGGGGCACTCACACCCGAACATCATTCGAAGATACAGCTCGAAGTCAGGCGCCTTACAGCCCTTCCTACCCTCAACCGTATGTGTCTGCCGCAGGAACGCTTTTCAGCCACCCACGGCTGTCCTATGTGCCTTCGACATCGTCACATACATGACCAGGCGAGAGATGTGGTGTGAGGGTCTGGCTGGATTCGAACCAGCTTTCTCTTGTCTCAGGTGGGGCATGTGCCTCGGCTACCCAGACTCTACTTGGGAGAACGGCCCGGAAGGTGTACCACACCACCATCTGACCCATCTATCTTATCTGTATTTGTATTTAATCCGTAAGTTAAAGGAGTCGGGTCATAATTGCCCTTTTGCTTTCAATATCCAAATCAAGTAATTATTGTTGGAGATTTTATCCTCAATTGCTGCTATTAATGCGTTTCTTTGTTGATTGTTCATTGCGAAAATTTTCTATATGATTAACTGGGCGTCGGTGAAATAAATTTCAACTTCCTTTGACAAATCGCGGTTTTCTGAACACAGCAGGAGCGGTTCTCTGGATGTTCAGCTCAGCTCGTGCTGTACCAATGTGATATCTAAGCCGAAGATGATAAACATTCGTGGATCTACTACAGAATCGCCTTCTTGGGATCGATGGGTACGGAGATAATGTAAAGACGTAACAAACTGCAACGGCACGGACTAGAGCAAATAGTAAATACGTTCCTTTATGGGAATCAATAATGAGACTTCACTTTTTCGTTAAGTAGACTTCACTCCCCATGTCAGATCCACTTGGTATTTTCTGATTGGTCAGACCCCAATCTTCAAAACACCAAGGCTGTAATCTAATAAAAGCACAATCGGGGGAATTTCAAGATTCTTCCCAGTACTTTTTAGCTTCGTTGCTATGAAGAATTAATCATTTCTAACACGCAAAGAAATAACAAATAGGAAATTACATGTTCATAGTGTTAAAACATCATTTACAGCGACTAGTCTCCACCTCATAGTTAGATGTCGTATTACTTGTTAGAAATGTCCTTCGCTGTGTTGTATTTTCTGCCTTAGTATGTAAATTTTCTATTCAATTAAAACGTATTAGTTAGGGTGGATAAAGATGACTTTTACTAAGCAGGAAACATTTAATCTACATTACATAGTTGGTCAAGTCTCATTCGATGAGCCCGAAGTCTCCGGAAAGTCAGATGAGACAATATTTGCGATTCTCCTAGGGCATGTCCGAGCTGTCGCAGAAACCAAGTTGGTCAGAATGTAGTTGATTGAATAAATTCGTATAACGAAAAGAAAAGTCTATGTAACGGAAATATGTACATATAAGTATTAGAGCAATAGGTTTGTTTGTCCGACGCTGATATCCTCAGCTAGAGTACGTCGTCCAATGTCAACTCGTACCTTCCGTTGTCCGATCGCATCTTCGTGTACCTTCGGACACGACCACACGACGTAGTTCGGACGACCGCACGCGTCCCGCACATCTCTCTTCGCGCACTCCGCTAACCTCCGTTAAGTCCGATAACTCCAAGTTATCCTATTCGTGCTCGCTTAGGTAACCACCTAAGCTTGAAGATCGGTTAACCCGTGACACGAGCATTATGACCGCTGAGATTAAAAACACGACAGCTGCGGCTTCCCTGTGAAGATCTAACTTGACTTTGAGATTGTTCGACGTATTCAAATCCAGAGGGATCACGGCGTGTTGATTTCGTGGGTCTATCACGCGTAGGTGCTGTCACCGGATCGCGCACCTCGAAATCTCCGTCTATAATCTCATTCAGGCGAGACAAAAACATCTGGCGCTGATACGGCATAAGCAAGTCACTACGTCGTTGGATGCGAAGAAGTGTATCACTCGCACTCAGAATTTCTGGGCGTGGAGCAGGTGCCAATATTTCGGGCTGATTTAGCCACCAATGTTGGTTGAAGTCGTTAATGGTGAATATAGTGTTATTCAACCGCATTTGTCTGTTCTGATGACTACAAGGTATACCCATTGTCTGGGTGAATGTATTGGTGCATGGTTCGATGTTTGGCGCTAGAGATTTGAGGTATTGTTCTCGACCAAGCTTCATGGCATGCCGAGATATTCTTTTGTTGACACCTCTCCATAATGGATTACTACATAAAACAAGGTTATGTGTTCGTTGAAAATTGTTTCTTTGACTAAGAGAACGCTCCTGTTCCTCGCATGCTGTTTCCAGCAGTGAGCAAACTCCGAGTATATCACCTGTAGACACTTGCAGCCATTTCTTAAGTGCGGCGTGTGCACTTTCGACCCTTGACGTTGTGACATCCCCATAGTGCCTGACGTGCCGAGTCCAAGCCAGAGCAAAGTCTTGCTTGTGACATAGCCACGTTGACGAGAGGTGAGTGGTTACCTCGAGTGGGTGTGATGAGCTATCACCAAAACAATAGAAACAAAGTATGCTGGCCGTAATACAGTCTATTTTCTAATTATCTAGAAACAGCAGCTATCTAGGCTGAGGAACATATATACATGTAGCTTTACCCTAGTGTGATTCATATCCATCGGTTGAGATCCATCGGTTGAGAGGTTATTCACGGTACCGAAACTGCTCATCGGCGATTAGTATCCGTCGGATCGGCGATCACTCATAATCCCGAGAGTGTCCATCGGCGATTCATACGTAGAAAAGTCACTTGAGGCGCAGCCTGTAACAGTGGGACGCTTTGAGAGAGCTGTTCAAGTCGTTGATTATACTCAGTCAACATTGCTGAGTTAATTAGGGCTCGCCATAGACCCTTAAATTCATTCCAAGAATCTTCTGAATCAAATGATGAGCGCTGCCTGGTAAGTAGATTCTTACTGATGTGCCATGTGCACAACATGTGGGCTGAACCAGGAAATACTGTGAATATTGCGTTTTTCAAAGCAAGTTCACGGTCAGTGACAAAAACAGAGTTAGAAGGAATGATGTGCTGCTTAATAAGGAATTTTTTCAGCTCTCTCATTGCCCAGATATGGCATGCAGCGGTTTCAGAGCGCATGAAACAATAAAACAAGGTGAATGTTTCGTCCGTTGCTGACACGCCTGTTCCATGTAGCAAAGGCATATAGTATTTATTGGTCTTGTAAGTGCTATCAAGGAGAAAAACCTTGTTCGCTGAATAATGTCGAACACAATTTTCAGCAGATTTTGGGCTAATTTAGAGAGTATTCAAATTTCCTTGGTGATCGCGGGAGAATGCGTGTTGTACACCTTGCATGATCAATGAGTCTAACAATGCCTCGATAGATAGCCGGCCATCTAGTAGATTTCTTTTCTTTGAGGCCTTAGCGTTGTAAATATCCGGGGGGTTGAAATATTCTCATGGTTTAGCTGTCGCAAAGCACCCAAAACAACGCGAGGTGTTGCCCCAATAACGCTTAAACTATATACAGTCTCAACTTCGGTACTTGTAAGATTTCGTGAGAGTGGGTATGCAGCTAAATTATCAACAGCTTCATGATTATGTTCGGCATTTATGATTTTAGAAGACCAACGGGTACCTCCTTCATCTTTTGAAATTTTAAGCTGAAAAGGGCATTCTTGTCGCAAAGTAGTGGTACTTCTGATATGTGCTTTGGTAACATGCTTACCACCATGAACGCAGCAAATAATTCACAGCCCAAAGCATCGGGTAAGATACGCTGACGATAGCTTTCTCCGGTCATCTTGCCTCAATTTCTCTCCCAAAAAAAACACATGGACCTGCCCGAGTCCCTGCAAAACAGCCCCGGAACATCCAGGAATTATTCTCCCTTCGCCGTTCGACGATGCATGTGCTATTGTATTCTTCGTTTGCCTTTTAAACATTAAAAATTGCTAATAGCCATGAGATATATGAGACTTACCTTTCGGGTAACATGTGTTTTGTTAACGGGGCTATCGCTGATGTATGTTTCATCAGTCCGGATAACATTATACCAGTCTTCAAAGGCGAAATGAAAGTTTCTATGTGCACACTCTATTCGTAATGAATTGTGCTGCTCAGTCAGTGGAGGCTTACTTCGGACGATGTAGCGAAGGTAGCCTCTTCGCCTGAGAGCATTCCGGATGGCATCTTGACCGACATTCCACATGTAAAACTGTAGAGAAAGTTCAAGGTGTTACAAGCTGTGCCTTACTTTGTCACTAGTTTGTACTAGTAGCGATAGAGGTGAAAGCGAGTTGGGAACTGGTCACGTGAATCAAAATAGTTGCTATGACAGCTTGGACTTGTGTTGATAAAACAGCTCCTCTAATGTAACTAATTACTCTTCCTCATATGTTTAGAAATAGACAGTATTTCGGCCAGCTTACTTTGTTTACATTGTTTTGGTGACAGCCCATCACACAAGGTATGACATCTGCCTGGTCTTTTTATCTCTACCTACGAATACTTCCAGCTCATCCTCTTGCTCAGTTGAAAGCATATGAGGTCGACCAGTGCTTTTTCCGGGAGATATACGACCGGTTTGGATTGTATATTTAACTTGATTCATTGATATCACGAGCAGATCTGATATTTCTCGACTAGAGTGTCTGGCTTCATAAAGAGCGAGAACCTGACTAGTCAGCATAAATCGAGGTATATTGATTTCTATTCTGGGATCAAAATCTTACCCTAATTCTTTGTTCTCGACTGAATCGATTTGAGTATCGAATTGGCGTTGTCGTAGCCTGGGAAATATTCATCCTGTAAAGCTGTTTAACTTGTGGAGTTGCTGGAGTGATCTGCTTTGATTCTTACTTGAAAATTTAATGATAAGACTTAGCTTAGATGTCAGGTAAAAGTTTATGGTGTAAAGAATAGATGACAGTCGTCGTTACATGCGCGTTGTGTGACTAAAACGGTTTCAAAAATATGAAGATGTGTGTGTGTGTGTACTATTTATCGTCTGTTGTGGGCCAGGCCACCATCCGGTAGGGATGTAGGACGTAATATGAAGATGTTGTGGGGGATGATTGCAGGAGAAATAATACCCCTGTGGCCCTGTAAACGTCTCGCTAGGCTAGTAGATCATGTGATCAATACCGCGATACGGTAGTCCAAAAAGTTTGCACTTACAGGGCTACTGGCGTACTGAAAATCAATAATCTGGTAGCCCTGCAAGTTCAAAATTCTTGGACTACCGAGACTTTGCATTTAGACAGGTTCAACTGTATCGCAAGAAGTTGACCAGATCGCAATCCTTATCGCTTAAAACCTGGCGAATAATATTTGCGCCCTTATCCTTCCAGTCCGGTACTTCGACGAAATCCAGGAGGCGTGACGCACAAGGCTCAACATGATCATTCGGTCGAGCGCTTCACGTCAAAATCAAACGGATGATATAAATCACCGTCTGTACCGAAGACAAACGTTATTTGCCAAGAGCCCTGTCTCATAAACTGATTCCCGACAGTAGCCTTCTGTGGCTACAGTATCTATTGGATGAAATGTAGCTTTTACAGAGGTATTTTCTTTCACAGCCGTCCCATGTTGGATCACACATATCCCTGTCTTCATCGATTAATCGCTGTATGCAGAAAGTATTGGTTGGTGAACATCCCGTATAATTCTGGACAGAAATGGCCAAAATTTACGTGGGAAAGAATATTCTTCAAAGTGTGCGCACCCTTCTGATAGCTACAGAGGTCGGAATAATATCCAAAAAAGTAATTTATACACAGCTTGTGTGCAACAGCTATTTGAATCTTTTTGCAATGAATTTTGTGTGGTGCTTGATACAGCCATCAATGGAGCGACGAGATATGTTCACTTTGGAGGCAGTCTAGTCCAGGCAAGTGTCGGGAGCTTCTACTCCTCTTTTTAATAAAATTTCTAAAAAAACGAAAGGAATCTTTGACTTACGGATTCAAGATATGAACTTTCAGCATGGTCGGAAAATGAAAAAAAAATCGAAAGTAAAAGTATTTGAAGCTCGAGATAATGACAGTGAATGATCAGAGTCCCGAAGAGAAAAAGCTTCTCTTTATATACTTCCTACTATAAAGGGTCGTACGAGGGCCGTAGTCGCTTCCGCACTTTCGGGGTGGAAAGTTCCGCACATTTTTGTGCGACTGGCCAATCAACCGCGGAACGTCATTGATGAATATATTTCATGTCCTGTCAATACCGATCGCAGTTGCAGTTGTTCCTCCCACCATCTACGCAGACTTCAAGAAGCTTTCTAGAAGATGTATGAAGATAAATGATGACCGACCACAAGTCTGAACGCACTAGCTACTAAAGATGACATAAAATAATTGAGTTGATGCGATTCAATAAATGTCCTCAATAGGTAGCATCTCATGGGTCATATGATTCGGTCGCTCAACTCCGGTCATACAAGCTATTAGGCTTTGTCACCAATTACAATCGCTACCCGCTCATAGTTGGGTACCTGAATACGATATGTACTACTGCTGGCCCGCATAAAGGTCGAATTGCTTGAGGATATGCAAGTTCATATGCTGATGAAAATTCTTTTTCCTTGGTCAAAGCATAGAGAGAGGGGAAGGCGAGAAGGCCTGAAAATTCGCTGAGAGCCATTCCCCCCGACTTTGAGAGTAGTTTCCATATCACTTTCATTCATTTTTGACGTCTACTAAATACGTTTTAACTTCACGAAAAATGATTTTAGTAACTTGAACTTTATCAAGTCTGAATGATAAACTGCTCTGTTTCAGTTTCATATTTTCCACTCAAAAGTGGATTTTTTCGTCTAGAGCGCCGTCCACAGTAAAATTAGATAGTATTAGGTGATGAATGAAAGTGAAGCGGAACTAATCTTCAAGTCGGGGGGAATGGCTTTCAGCGAAATTTCAGATCTTCTCTCCTTCCCCTCTCTCTGTGCTTTGACCAAGGAAAAGAATTTTCACCTGCATATAGACTTGCATATCCTCAAGCAATTCGACCTTTATGCGGGCCAGCAGTAGTAATGAAAGCCTTTATAGGCTTTCCGCCTGCTCCTCCCTCCGGAAAGTTCTGATCAAACTAACTCTTGCCTTCATTTCCTCCATCTCGGTCTCCGTCTCGTTCTTTGAGAGATAAGAGAAGTAGAATGAGCGAAGAAAGTAGAATAAAGGGGGGAAGGAGAATGAATCTGCATTATCCTTCTCCATTCTCCTCCCCCCGTCCATTCCCCTTCCTTCTCTCTATTCTCTCTTTCTCCTCCCCCCTACCCGTTCCTTGGTCTTCTCGTAAGCAAAACCGGTTACAATAACATAATTTTCTTCACTATACTTGTACCATGCTTCATTTAGGCAAACCTAACCGTCTGTTGGTCCACTAGCAGTCTGACCATTAAATAGATGAAGTTCAAAGTTGACAGTTACTTGTCTGGAGTACAAGCTTCGTTGTGTACGATTTTACTTCCGTAGCTGGTGCTGCAACAGAAGCCGTTGGAATTCTGCCACACTACGAACCACTTCTGTGACGCCAAGATCTGTTGCACTCTATCAAGTAGTATTATAGAGAGATTTGATTACATTGTAAATAAATAGGGTATTAGTCAAAGATGTTCAGTAAGAGTATGTGTTGTTAAAATAGATAACTGAATGTATACATGTGTAAGTAAGAATTATGTATGTGCCAAGGTTTAGATAATATCAGAGCTATTTCTTACATTTTTCAAATAAATTATTAGTCAAGTGATTCGTAGTGATGTTATCAGTAAATTAATGCAACATGAAAATATTTTACCATGGAGACAATGACTAACCTGGCTACAGTAAAATGGTTGTGAAATATTTTCCAGATACAATATTTTTTCAGCCTCGCCCTTTAAAAGCTGTTGCTGATGAAAGCCTCACATCATACTTTGCCGAGGAAAGACTGGGAAAGTTGTTGTGTATAAAAGCTTTATGCTAGAAAATCTTGCCTGAGATATCCCACATGACACGTGATGAAAGATTTCACAACCACTAAATCGCGTCTCGGGTCGGATGGTGCTGTGGTACACCGTCCAGGCCGTTCTCCCAAGTAGAGTCTGGGTAGCCGAGGCACATGCCCCACCTGAGACAAGAGAAAGCTGGTTCGAATCCAGCCAGACCCTCACACCACATCTCTCGCCTGGTCATGTATGTGACGATGTCGAAGGCACATAGGACAGCCGTGGGTGGCTGAAAAGCGTTCCTGCGGCAGGCACATACGGTTGAGGGTAGAAAGGGCTGTAAGGCGCCTGACTTCGAGTTATGTCTTCAAATGATGTTCGGTGTGAGTGCCCCCTATGTCATGTTGAAACATCGCTCCATGTACCGTACCAGGGTCATTCGTGTCATAGCCTAAAGGCTGCATACACAAGAATGATTAAAAAAAATTCGTGTCTCGCCTTTTTCCTACTATGACACGAAAACCCAGGGTTCCGCTAAGGATGCAGAACCAGTGAAGTCGGCTAAGGTTACCTATACCTGATACTGTAGTACGCAGGGCTCAACTAGTTCCTGCCAAACACACCACATGGAGTAGCCAGGGGTTTTGGCAAAGAAAAATCTTGAAGAGATATGTGAGGCACGTCTTCCGTTACGCCTTTGCCCGTGGATATATGACCGGATAGCTTAGATCCTAGGTTGCCTATATTCTTTGTCAGCCTTATCTATTAGGATTTGAACAAGGCGTGAGAATTACGATAACCGGGTGTGGCGAGGGTTTCATTTCGGCAATAGCGCGAATAGAACAAGAATTACTTCATCGAGCAAGAGCTTGAAAGGCGAAACAAAAATGGCTTCGGGCCCGACCCCAAAGTCTCACTGAGATACAGTCTGAAAGGGGACAGACGCCCTTTCCCAAACAATTTCACATAGCCCTTTAAATAACAATCAGCGCAATTCAAATATTACAAATTATGTTTAATTTTACTCACCATGCTATGAGGTACTCACCATGCTATGAGGTACTCACCATGCTATGAGGTACTCACCATGCTATGAGGTACTCACCATGCTATGAGGTACTCACCATGCTATGAGGTACTCACCATGCTATGAGGTACTCACCATGCTATGAGGTACTCTTCATCCTCAAACTCGATCTGCCCGTTCACAGCCATGGCCCCTTGGAACAAGTCTCTCATCTCTTGCTGATGGTCTAGACTTCCATAAAATCTTTTCCCGCTGCAGAGACCGATCAACGTCAATGACGTAAGGTTGAGAGAGCTCATATTAAGTGAAGCTCTCTGCAACATGCTGCTCGTTTTGGGTTGATCGCATCCGCCCCAGGAATAAGATCGGAAATCAATGACCAAGGTTCTGAGTTTCGAGAGGGTGCTCCAGTCGACTAGCAATGGCCAGTACCACCTTGGAATCGGATAAAGGCCATTAGGATACGATAGGCCAATTCTGATGACAATGTGTCGAATTTTGTATCGGAAGAAATTGACCAGATCGTAATCCTTATCGCTTAAAACCTGGCGAATAATATTTGCTTCCTTATCCTTCCAGTCCGGTACTTCGACGAAATCTAGGAGGCGTGACGCACAAGGCTCAACATGAACATTCGGTCGTGACTTAATGTCAAAATCAAACTGATGATATAAATCACCGTCTGTACCGAAGACAAAAGTTGTATGCCCAAAGTATTGCTCCATGAATATTCCATATAATTCTGGACATAGATGGCCAAAATATACATCGGGGAGAATATCTTGTGAAGCGTGCGCCCCCTCCTGACAGCTCCAGGGGTCGTGACAACCTTCAAACAAATGTTTTACACACGGCCTGTGTGCAACAGCCACCCGAATGATTTCGCAAAGAATCTCGCATGGTACTTGGTGCAGCCATCGATGAAGCGTGGAGATATGTTCGCTCTGAAGACAGCCTACCATGCTGCTATTCGAGGGCTCAATCGTTTTCTGATCCACGCACACGTCAGGGCTTCTACTACTGTTATCAATAACATTTCAAAAAAACGAAAGGCAACTTGTGCTCACGGATTGAGGTTATTTTTTATCGGTGTTGTAGAAGAATGGACTGAGGTTGTCATCTCATTTGAGGTAATTGTGATAACTTTGAAAAGATGTCCTGGAAAAATTTGATACTCAAAACAATGGCTGTCTCTCATCAGATTTTCGAAAAGAGAATGCCTCTCTTTATACATTTTTTACTAAACAATGGTCCTACGACGGCCGTCTCTTCTCCTGCACCCACAATGACTCTATCACTTTCTTACCACCTCTGGAGATGTGCAAGATAGATGGGTAAGTGCAGCCAAGGATATTGGACTTGGATTGGCTCAGTTAATTGCTCAACTAGTATTTCATCAAGTACGGAGCCAACTTTACAAAAATTAAGCTAACATTACACTATCATGGGCCGTTAACAATCGGATTTACATCCGTATTCCGTGTATTTTTCTCTATTACTTTTATCGCGTCACTACAGTGGAGAATCAAGTTTACCATACGATACGATACGGACAAGATTATTCGATTATTGGCGGCTACAGATGGTTTACTTATTGTGGGACCCCAAAGGTACAGGTATATTTGGTTTGGGTCACAGCTTTAGTCTTGAGAGACACTTGAGCTATGCTAGAGCAAATTTCTGTCAAGCTGTCTGGTAGCGACGACAATCCCTTTGCCGTTCCGCAAGGGGATCACATGTCATTTGTCGATCCTGGGAAGTTGGGACTCCTAGGGGCTTGCACATATAGTATGTATTGTCGTTAGCTCCAGCAAATTAATCACACTTGTTTTCATGTCGTACATATCTGTTTCTTCTTGGCCGCACCTCTCTCCTTCCTATCGCTAGTCGGAACAAATCATCATGTCCTACAGACTATTATATTTTATTTACACTACTTGATAGGTTAAGCTGGATCGGAGCTGCAAAGTCCTGGAAGTCAATTCAGTACCAGTGGCATCAGCACGTTTTATGCCATGCTGGCTGTGAGGTTCGAACATTTAGATGGAGAAAAAGCAATTGCGATGAACCTCAGTGAGCTCGGAATTCGAAAGCTTGGCATTGTGATACGATGAACTATGTTACCAGAGTAGAGATGTATTAAAGAATAATTCTACGGTAGTGGGCTACAGTTAGAAAGCCTAATCTGTACCGAACTGATTCTCGTATATGCAGTGATATGAAAACTACAAATTCTGTGAGAATTCAATTCTGTTTTGGTGTGTAACGCTCAAGGTTCATGGTATTCAAAATTTATTGAAAAGTACATGTAAATGAGGGTCCTAAAATTTGGAAGAGTCTTGGTTAAATCACATGTAAGCTTATTGTTGACGGCCTGCACTTCTCCACTCGTTCCTTACGGAATCAAATTTTCAATAGTATAATTAGTGCAGCTTATATTCTCGTTCGAAATGCGCCAGTGCCCCTAATATTAAGTAAACGGATTATTGTGGCCAAATAGTTTTAGAACGTTTAGACGTATTGATACTCACAATATTTCGTCGGCAAGCACTGACTTCATTATTTCTGCTTGTCTTAATCATGTTACATGAGCTTAAAGGCCGTAAGAACAGAAAGGGGTATCCAATTCGCTCGCAGATCGAGTTTTGTGCCGGAGAGAATTAGGCAATTCGTCGCTTTCAGGAGATATTCGCGTGGTGGCAAAGATCTAGAGCAAAGTCTGACCAAATTGGTTTAATCCGGCCAATTAAGAAGGCGACCATTTTTCTGACACCACCCTCAGCATTAGGCGCTAAGTGCACCGTGCGTGCGCGTGCGCGTGCACACTACAGTTATCTGACTACGACACAAAAATTAGATAATATAGACAAAACATGTAGCTATTTTTCTTATAAATATATTTCACAGGTTCAAAAAAAATTGTGTAAATATCAAATTAAAATATATTTGGAGTCTATTAAG